>BSBK01003644.1:2200000-2482500 GCA_027943335.1 Chamaecyparis obtusa | reverse complement strand
GCTAAATCTCCACCAAAGAGATTTCCTTTATTATTTTGTTTTGTGGAAGATATGGATGACTATTCTATGATGACTATTCTTTGCATTTAATCCTTGCTTGAAATAATTCAGTTTAGAACATCATTAAGTTTTTAAGGTTTCGTATGGTCACCAGAGGCTATTAGAATATTTTTTTGGTTAATTGGATCTATGTATACTCTGAATATGTTTATAATAATCACTTGGATGTCTTCTTATATATTTGGAACATTCTGTATGCCATATTGGGTTTAGGGTTGTCAAGTGGACTAGGGACAACATATGTTTTCCTAAACTCAATCAAATTATTGTTATGGAATTGGTATGAATTCTTGATGATGGATCTATTATGCTCTTATGATTGTTATATGTATGTTAGGGAACTTAAGTACACTAGGTGAGTGGCTCATAGTGAGGGGCCGGGGCCCTAAGTGGCTAGTACCAGGATAACCTACTATGAGTTATTTAATCAAGTGATAACCTAAATAAATGAATTGGGAATATGAGATTATTGGAAATGGAAAATTACACACTAATCAAGATTAATTGTGCCTCGCCCATGCCTTTAGTGCTAATAAAGACTAAGGATGGGAGTGGGAGAAGGTACCTATGCGTAGGTACGACTGGATGACCTTGTCTGTACAAGAGGCATTCGGTTCCGCATGTGCCTACTTGGGGGCCGGGGCCAAGAGTGGCTAGTATCAGGACAACCTAAGGGGTGAGGGCTATGCGATGACACCTCACCTAGCTTGTAGCTTAGAGTCTCTACTAAATTTGATCATGCCTCTGGTAGTCCTTATGGTCTTCTTGTCTTTTCTTTTGTGTTGTGACTTTGGGGAAAATTTTATCACTACCTTAGGAATTTTCTAGTTGTTACCTCTTGTATGGACCTTTGGTTCTATCTCCTAGCTCGGGGGAGTGGGCCTATTTGTTCCACGTGGGTTGGGTGGTTAATATTTATATCGAGGTATTGATCGTGATTCTTTGGATGATCCTAGCACATATTCCCTTTCCAGATCTGCAGTTGAAGATTTCTTATTGGATATTTTAATATGTTGAGATGTACTTATGTATTTGTATTCATGTAATTTTTAATCTCCTAAAAGGAGTCTTGTAGTATTGATGCAATCTCAATTCAAAGCAATACATAAGGGAATGGGTAGTTCTAGGTAAAAGAAAGGGAAAAAGAATGTGGAATATTGGACATGTTACTAGCATTAAAAGAAAGTGTTTATGTTATTTATCCTATCCTCTTATGTTGTCCCATGTGTAAAGGAAATAATCTTAAATATAATTATATATAATGGATGTATCACAACAATAATGTATTCTCTCTTGATGAAAGAATTCAAAGAGATTATTGAGAAATGATAGATTAGTGATTGGAATTATTAACAATGAATGGTTATGAAACAATGCAATAGAATAGTAATTTGATTTTAATGTTAATACTTGGTTCATGTTAATGAAGTACCTAGGATGATGCCTACCTTAATGAATATTAATCTCTTACCTAAATTATTAGAGAAAAGTGATATAAAGGATAGTAGATGTAGATGAAATCAATATGAATTTATGGAATGAGTTGATAAAAGGAATAATGATGTTGGATGATTAACCTATGTTTAATAAAAGAAATAAGTTAGGGACATTTAACTTGGTGCATTAAAATGAATGTAGATCTTTTAAGCTCATGATTCCATGAATATCTTATGCATGTAAATGGTTTATATGATGTTGCTTTAGTAGTGATGTTAGGGAACCCGGGAGGACTTAAGTTGTATAAATCTTACATTCAAGTAGTAGAAAATTATTTCTTCTTTTAGAAATATGAAGTGTAATGATGAATATTATTTTAGTTAAAATAAATAAATAAAATAAAATAAAAATTTACTACTTGCATTTTATAGAGGTTTTATGTCTTGTCCTCTTGGGTTGCCTGGCGGGGCGTTACATATATATATATATATATACATATATATATATATATATATATACATATATATATATATATATATATATATATATATATATATATATATATATATACATATATATATATATATATACATAAATATATATATATATATATATATATATATATATATATGCACAATAATATTATGTCATTGTTGTTTACTATTTACAAACAGTCACACATTTTCTATCTTATTTCACACAAACAAGATGGTTTTAGACTGAAACACTCCACCATAGATCACATAGTGACTCTTAGATACTTAGTTGACAAAATATGGGACACTCCAGGTGACGAGGCTTTTTACTGCTTTATTGACTTCAAAAAAGCCTTTGATTAAATTTGTCTATGGACTAAGACCTTAAATTATTGAGCTTCTCTTTGTTTCAAGAAGAGTATAGCATTCTCTACTTAATAGGGCCAATTGTGTGAAGGTGGAAGCTCATCTGGCCCCTCCTAGGAGCCTCCTATGACCCTTTACGACATTTTAATACCTCTAAGATGTATTATTAGGGATTTTAAATGGTCATAAAGGGTCATAAGGGGTCGTAGGACACAAAAACTAAGAAACATAATTGTAGGCATCATGGTCACAATTTTTTGGAGACAATGTAATTGTATACCCAGGTGATGCAGAGCAACTCCTGCACCTCCAATTCGAAGTTGACTACATTTATTTCTCATGAATACAAGGTCCTCCAAAAAATGTATTCAACTTGGAATCAGAGGTACTAAAGTTGCTTGACATCGCTTGGGTACACAACTCAAATACATTGTCTCCAAAAAATTGTGACCATGATGCCTACAATTATGTTTCTCAGCTATTGTGAAATCTACATTTATGTTTCTGAGTTGTTGTGTTTATGTGCATGTTTTTTATGTGTTTTGGATAGTAATTCTAATTTAATTTGTCTATAGACTAAGACCTTAAATTATTGAGCTTCTCTTTGTTTCGAGAAGAGTATAACATTCTCTACTTAATAGGGCCAACCACGTGAAGTGTTGGATACAATTGTCTGAAGGAGTTTGTTGGATTAATTGTGTGTTGTCTTTGATGTCACACAAATGTCATATCATTTATCGAGCTTAGTCGGTCAGCAAAGAAGTTCCCAATATTTACTGAGCTCAGTCGGTCTGCAGGCGATTTTTAGTATCTACCAAGATACTTCGAGTGTCAAAGAAAAATATGGTAGAAAATAGTGTTAACCAAGCTTCCATGGTTATCAAAGGAAAGTTAGTGTTTACTGAGTTCACTCAGTCTCCAAAGGATGTTACAGAATTTGCAGTGCTTACCAAGTTCTCTTGGTCACCAAAGGAAATCTCTTCAGATTAGTGTTTACCAAGCAAGGTCGGCCCAGTGAAGGAATTTGTTATTTTGAGAAATAAAGTTTGTTTATTCCAACTGACTGTTGTAATGATTAGTAATGTTATTAGTGCCGACTTGACAATCTGAATGGACAATCCAAATGGTATATATAGAAGGTCAAGTTGTGAATTAAAAAGTGTGTGTAAGTGAAAAGAAGAAAAGTGTGAGTGAATTTTGAAGGATGATTAGATATCCTTGAAGAGAAGCAGAGATATATTTGATTAGGAATGATCTAGTGAAGCAGAACAAAGATCTATAATCAACAATTTAGTTGCATCATTATTCAGGTCACTTCATTGTTACTTTCTTACCATTGTAGCAGTGATTTCAAAATCTCATAACTGAGTTGGTTTAATAGCCATTTTGTAAATCCTCTAACAAGGTGACAGTTCTATTGAATTGTTTCAAGACCTCTTACAAGGCCACTCCTAATAGGGTGATTAAATCCTCTAACAAGGTCACACCTAATAGTGTGTTTTGTAACCTTTAACCGGGTTGGCTCCTAATGGGGCTCACTTCAAAAGAGTGAAAAATAGTAACTAGTTACATTGGTGGTTTTTCCCATATTGGGTTTCCATGTTAAATCTAGTGTCTCTTGTGTTCATGATACTTTTTTTATTCATGTATGTTAATCACTGATGAATGCTTAAGAACAATTATAATTAATACTCACTGCAATAATTGAGTTTTTAG
Source organism: Chamaecyparis obtusa (assembly GCA_027943335.1). NCBI lineage: Eukaryota > Viridiplantae > Streptophyta > Pinopsida > Cupressales > Cupressaceae > Chamaecyparis > Chamaecyparis obtusa. The sequence continues at coordinate 2,478,445 of BSBK01003644.1, read as the reverse complement.
TATAACAACAGTAAATGATTTAATAAAACATCTAAGGGATCTGTGGTAATATTTTTGTGGTTAACTGATTCACCCCCCCCCCTCTCAGTTACTCTATCTATATTTCCAACAATTGGTATCAGAGCTTTTGGTGCTTGCAGGAAGGGTTTCAAGGACCTAAGCTAAAGATCAGGATGTCTTACAAGAGAAATTCCAAGGCTTAACAAAGATAACTTTTCAGCTTGGAAAGGTCTCATGAGAATTCATCTGGCTTCCATTGGTGATTCAGGATGCAAATATATTGATCAAGAATATACAGTTCCTACTGGCACATTAACTGTTGAAGACATTGTAGAGAGAAAGAACCATAACAGCATGATAATATACATTGCATTAGCTCTTAGCTATGAAGAATTTGATGAGATCAAAGACTGCACAACTGCTTATGAAATGTGGAACAAGCTGAAGAAAATTTATGGTGGTGATGACAATGTGAAGAGAGCCAAAGTAGAAAGCCTAAGAGGACAGTTTGATCAGATGAAGATGAAAGAAGATGAAAACATTGCAAAATATGTTGAAAGGATCAAGGTGAGTGTTAGTGCAATCAGAGCTTCTGGAGGAAAAATTGATGATGAAACTGTTATAAGTAAGGTTCTTGGAACATTGCTTCCTATCTATGCAATAAGAGTATTTGCTATTCAAGAAATAAGATGTGAACAAAATCACAATATAACTTTGGATGCCTTAGTTGGAAGGTTGATAGCTTTTGAATTAGATAACTATGACAACTATGTTCCAACTTCTAAAAATATTGAATCAGCATTTGAGGCCAAACTTTCACTTAAGAAGGGCAAGAAAATCCAGTCAGAAAGTGAAGAAGAATCAAAGGAAAGTTCAGATATTGATCTTGAAGTTATTGAAGCATTACTTGCAAAGAAATATACTAGAGGTAGAGGTAAATATAAAGGTAAAACTCCTTTAATCTATTTTTCATGTGAAGAAATTGGTCATATTGCAGCTAGGTGCCCAAACAAGCAAAGCAAGGATGAGAAAAAAGGTCACAAGTACAATGACGAAAAGAATTTCAAGTCATTCAAGGATAAAGGTAAGAAAACATGTTTTTTGGCTAAGGATTCTGATGATAGTGAAGAAGAAATTATCTTCATTGCTATAAAAGATGAATCTGATGATGATGAAGATGAGATGGCACTTATCTCTCATATAAGAAAATATGATACATGGATTATAGACAGTGGATGCTCACATCATATGAGTGGTGATAGAACAAAGTTTGAACACCTTGAAGACTATGATGGTGGTAATGTAAGGTTTGGAAACAATGAACCTTGTTGTATAAAAGGAAGAGGATGAATTTCATTAACCAAAGAACTTATATGTGATAATGCATATTGGGTTGAAGGACTAAAGCATAATCTTCTAAGTGTATCACAACTAATCAACATTGGATTCAAGGTTGAATTCATGAATGGCAAAGCAAGACTGCTGGATGACAAAGGAAAATTGATTGGTTCAGGCAAACAAACCAAAGGTAACCAGTTTTATCTTGATCTTGGTGAATGCTCATGTTTTATTGCTCAAATTAAAGAAAGTTGGTTATGGCACAAAAGTTTATGTCATGTAAATTTTGATAATATGGTGAAAATAAGAAAATTCAAGAAAGTAAGAGGTATTCCTACTTTGAAGAAACCTGATGTTGGTTTATGCAAGAATTGTCAGATTGGTAAAATGGGAAAGACTAGCTTTAAAAGTAAAAACTATCAGTCTAAAGATATTTTGGATATTGTGCATACTGACTTATGTGGACCTATTGGAATTGAAAGCTATACTGGAGAAAAAAAATTTATTCTCTTTGTTGATGATTACTCTAGAATGATGACTGTTATGTATTTAAGAGAAAAATCAGAAGCATTTGAGAAATTCAAATGGTTTTTGGCAAGAGTAGAAAAGGAAACAGGAAAAAGAATGAAGTGCTTAAGATCAGACAGAGGTCGTGAATTCATCTCCCATGAATTCAATAATTTTTGCATTGAAAGAGGAATCAAAAGATAGGTATCAGCCCCAAGAACTCCTGAGCAGAATGGAATAGCTGAAAGAAGGAATAGATCTATCATGGATTGTGCAAGGACTCTAATGATTGAAAAGAACATTGCTATGAAATACTAGAAGGAAACTATTAGCACTACAGTTCATACCTTGAACCGAGTACAGTTGAGGAAAGACACATTCAAAACTCCTTATGAGTTATGGTATGGCTATAAACCCAATGTAAGTTACCTAAAAGTATTTGGTAGTAAATGTTACATCTTAAAAGAATCTAGAAAAGGAAAATTTGGTGTAAAAAATGATGAAAGAATATTTCTGGGATATTCTTTCAAAAGTAAAGCATATAGATGTCTGAATTTGTCTACTCACAAAATCATAGAAAGTGCACATGTGAAAGTTGATGAGTTTGCAGAAAAGACTAAAGAAGAAAGAAAAAGGAACCAGAGGATTACAAAAGATTTGTTTACATTGAACCTAATACATTGCCAGACACATCTATCAATAAGTAAACTGCATCTACTGAGCCTAGTACAATAACCGAGTCACAAGAAGAAGTTCAAACTGAGTCACAAGAAATCGAGTCTCAGCCTGAAGCTACCAAGCAAATATCTACCGAGCCCAAGCAAACTGAACCTGAAGATGAAATTCAAGAAAATGATAATATAAATCATTCAAGAGGCAAGGAACCTATATTGGCCAAGTATGTTAGGAAGCATCATACACCAGATCAGATTATTGGAAACAAATCAGATGGTACTATGACAAGAAGTAAACTGAAAGGTACATGTTTACTTGCTGATTTTGAACCTAGAAATTTAAAAAATGCATTGGAAAATGAAATTTGGATTGAGGCTATGAATGAAGAAATAGAACAAATAGAGAAAAAAAAGACATGGACTCTTGTACCTAGGCCTAAAGACAAAAATGTAATTGGAACAAAATGGGTATTTAGAAACAAGCTAAATGAAGATGGTCAATTATCTAGAAACAAAGCTAGATTAGTGTGTAAAGGGTATTCTCAAGAAGAAGGTATATATTATGGAGAGAATTTTTCTCCTATTGCAAGATTAGAAGGTGTAAGAACTCTACTTGCATATGTAGCACATAAAATATTTAAGGTATATCAGATGGATGTAAAATCTGCATTTTTCAATGGTATTCTTGATGAAGAAGTCTACATTGAGCAACCTGAAGGTTTTGTTGATCCAGACAAAAAGGATATGGTCTGCAAGTTACACAAAGCATTGTATGGTCTGAAACAAGCCCCTAGAGCATGGTATGAAAGATTACATAACTATCTTATTCAAATTGGTTTCAAAAGAGCTAATGATAACAGTAGTTTATACATCAAAGAAGGACCAGATAATAGAATTGTTTTGGCAGAAATATTTTCGGATGATACTGTGTTTATAGGTAATGATGATCAATGCAAAGAATTTTTAGAGCAAATGAACAAAGAATTTGAAATGTCTATGTTTGGTCAGATAAAGTTTTTTGTTGGTCTTCAAATTCAGTAGAGCAAGAATGGTATCTACATTACTCAGTCAAAATACATCAAGGAAATACTTAAGAAGTTTGGTATGGAAGATGCAAAACCTATTGGTACACCCATGTGTACAGGACTAAAGCTTACAAAAGATGATGATTCAAAAGAAGTAGATCAGACCTTATATAGATCAATGATTGGAAAATTACAGTATGTAGTTCATACAAGGCCTGATATTGCCTTAGTAGTTGGTATTGTAGCAAGATTCTCAGCAAAACCGAGAGAAAATCATATGATGGCAATCAAAAGAATCTTGAGATACTTGAAAGGAACTGAAGATTATGGCTTTTGATATAAATTTAAAGGCAATCTGGACTTAAAAGTGTTTACTGATGCTGATTTGGTAGGAAACATTGATGATAGAAAGAGTACAAGTGGTGGAGCATTCTTTCTTGGCAAGAGGTTGGTATCTTGGACTAGTAAAAAGCAAAATTGCACATCCCAATCCATAGTAGAAGCAGAATATGTTGATGCAGTAGTAAACTACTCTAATATTGTTTGGTTTAAATAGTTATTGGAAGGCATGAAGGTTGAGATCAAAGAAATAGTTGTCATATTTTGTGATAATACAAGTACAATAAATATTTCAAAGAATCCAGTAATGCATTCCAAAAACAAGCACATTTCTATAAAATATCACTTTGTCAGAGAATTGGTCCAGGACAAGGAAATCAGATTGGAATATATTCATACAAAAGAATAAATTGTAGATATATTCACCAAGCCACTACCTAAGGATGCATTCTTGTATCTAATAGGTAAGTTAGGGGTCATTCCCCTATCTGAGGCTCACTAAATGAAGTTTTAGTGATGCATCGACTAGACCATATTAGCAATCAATCAGTTGATGCAACTTAGTCAAGGAATCATTGCATATGAATTAGTACTCAAGGTACATTGCTATTCACCTGGTATGTGTTGTCTTTGGCATGTGTTGTCAAAGAGAGAGAGTTTGCTATCATACTTCAAGAAATTTCTTAAGATTTCTAAGAGTTTTCTTGGAGAGTTTTTAGTCAGAAAGAGAATTTTGCTGACAGAGGGAGTTCTCATAGATGAGAATCAGAATGAAGCTAAGGATATGTTCCTTACTCTATGTTTTCTATGAAATTTCATTGTGCTATGACATGTGTTTCCATCTATGCCAAAGAGGGAGATTGTTGGATATAGTTGTCTGAAGGAGATTGTTGGATTAATTGTGTGTTGTCTTTAATGTCACACAAATGTCATATCATTTACCCAGCTCAGTCGGTCAGCAAAGCAGTTCCCAGTATTTACCGAGCTTAGTCGATCTGCAGGTAGTTTTTAGTATCTACCGAGATATTTTGGGTGTCAAAGAAAAATATGGCAGAAAACAATGTTAACTGAGCTTCCATGGTTATCAAAGGAAAGTTAGTGTTTACCGAGTTCACTCAGTCTCCAAAGGATGTTACATAATTTGTAGTGCTTACTAAATTCTCTCAGTCACCAAAGGAAATCTCTTTGGATTAGTGTTTACCGAGCAAGGTCGGCCCAATGAAGGAATTTGTTATTTTGAGAAATAAAGTTTGTTTATTCCAACCGACTATTGTAATGATTAGTAATGTTATTAGTGTTGACTTGACAATCTGAATGGACAATCCAAATGGTATATATAGAAGGTCAAGTTGTGAATTAAAAAGTGTGTGTAAGTGAAAAGAAGAAAAGTGTGAGAAAATTTTGAAGGATGATTAGATATCCTTGAAGAGCAGTAGAAATATATTTGATCAGGAAGGATCTAGTGAAGCAGAATAGAGATTTGTAATTAGCAATTTAGTTGCATCATTATTCAGGTCACTTCATTGTTACTTTCTTACCATTGTAGTAGTGATTTCAAAATCTCATAACCGAGTTGGTTTAACAGCCATTTCGTAAATCCTCTAACAAGGTGACAGTTCTATTGAATTGTTTCAAGACCTCTTACAAGGCCACTGCTAATAGGGTGATTAAATCCTCTAACAAGGTCACACCTAATAGTGTGTTTTTTAACCTTTAACCGGGTTGGCTCCTAACAGGGCTCACTTCAGAAGAGTGAAAAATAGTAACTAGTTACATTGGTGGTTTTTCCCATATTGGGTTTCCACGTTAAATCTAGTGTCTCTTGTGTTCATGATACTTTCTTTATTCATGTATGTTAATCACTGATGAATGCTTAAGAACAGTTATAATTAATACTCACTGCAATAATTGAGTTTTCAGTATAACAACAGTAAATGATTTAATAAAACATCTAAGGGATCTGTGGTAATATTTTTGTGGTTAATTGATTCACCCCCCCTCTCAGTTACTCCATCTATATTTCCAACAGTGAAGGTGGAAGCTCACCTGGCCCCTCCTAGGATCCTCTTATGACCCTTTCGACATTTTAAGACCTCTAAGATGTATTGTTAGGGATCGTAAATGGTCGTAAAGGGTCTGTTAGAGTTTTTTCTAGTTGGCCAAAACATATCATCTCTCACTAGTTCACAAACTGACTCAACCAAACAAAACCCAACTTCAACAAGGTATAAAATACCTTTTGCACTTCGAGCTCCATACACCCAGGTGGGTGTACCTTACTTATTTGCTTATACAAACTGATATGAACTAATACAAACACCTAATAAGTAGATTCACTAATGGATTAAATAGAATAAATATGTCCTGCAACAGGATTCATAACTGAGATGAATCACTATTATGGGAAGCCTACCCACATGCTCGATCTATCTTTCAAACTCGTCCACAAAAAGGGAAATTTGATTTAAAAGATTTGGATTACAAGTCTAGTTAAACTAGTGCCTAATCTTGGGCATGGAGTCATGAGATGCACATCAACAAGAAACTTCAAATCTTATACAATTGGAAATCAAATAATGCACCTTGCACACCATATTTTCTTCCCCCTATCTGGACATCAGATCCTCATGAAACATTATATTATTAGTGACAATCTTCAAGATATTACACTCTCCTTGAAAGAAACTCAAAAATCATTACACCATTTACCTTGTAAACAGGTATACAGAGATGCCTTACAAATCAGTATACAACAATGTGACAAAGACATAAGGAGACATCAGACAAACATGAGAAAGGATTTTCATTGTACTTCATTGAATCATTCTGAAACTATACATTCAAATCACAAAAAACTCAGAATCAAAACTTTGAAATGAAACTAAAAACTTGCATTCATGGAACTCAAACTTGTAGAGCTCTGCTCATGCAAAAAGATTGGAACCCTTGACCCCCCTCAGAATTCAGAATAAGAAGGCAAAGAGGAAATTTAGGAGGCATTACAAAGAGACACTTGTCTTTGAACACGTCATTCCCTTTAGTACTCACGTACTGGTAAATTTCATTGCTATACCCTTCATTATAGGAAAATGTTCTCACTGTTCTGTTATGAGATTTAGTAATAAACTCTCAGCCACTTGGAGAAAAATCAAAATCAATCAAAGAGGAAACAAGATGTTGGTGAACACAAGTTGAAGTATTCATTCTCCTCATGATTTTAATTATAGCCATTGCAATCTTCATTTTGATGTTATAGCATTTCAACAAGCGTCCTTTTGTGAGTAGGTTCAAACTTTGAAAAAGGCAACAAACATTGTAGAATTATCATCTTTTAATCATGAGAAAACTCCAACACAACAACCTTTTTAAATTGATTCTCCCAGTAATGATTGCAATAAGATACTTGTTCATGCTTGCTTAACATATTTAATGCTGATGGCATTGAATCAAAACCTTTTCTACCAAAACACGAAGAGCAACCTCTACCGACTCTCCAATTTTATAAGAACCTTTGTCTGGATCAAGTGACTTCATAGATTAGAGAAAACCAATCACGGTTTATAGCCCATTCTAACTCTGTTATTACTTGAAGGAATTCATCTGGATATGTTGCAAATTTCAAAGACAAACCCCATGACCTCCAATATCCCTCTTTCTAGAAAGTTTGAAGTACCTCTAGAAGAAAAGAAGCCTCATCATTTTTCAAAGATACTTCTCCATTTGGTTGAGGAGCTTCTAGCCCTCTAATAACTTCTCTTTTCCCTCATGAGGACTCTCCAATGTCTGGTATGGCATGCCCTTTATCCAAACATAACGTGCACCCTCTAAAATTAAATGCACACAGCCAACAAACAATGGTATATCAAAATTTCAATCTCACCATTTAGTTCATCCTTTTCAAACTTTGCAAACTTGTCAAAACCATCAATTAGCCTCTGGAACTGGCTTAGAAAACTGACTGAATCACCTGACCCAGCCTTGCCACTGAACATATATGAACCTTGACTCACATAGAAACACCTTGAAAAATGGCATCCCATGATTGTGCTCGAGGCCAAAGTTATTAACCTCTGTAGTTTCCCTTTTCATTCTATTCCTGCAAACATACTGTCGGAACCTGATAAACTGCCTTTGAAAACACCCTGGCAAAAATACCAAATGGATCCCTGGGAAGCCACAAACTGGCACATAAGTACACTGAAATGCAAACATCATGATTCAATCATTTTCCTGATCTGGGAGTCAATCCGGCAAGAGATATAGCTTCATGAAAATCAGGACTTGCAGAGACATACTCAGAAAATGCAGAAAACTCTTAAAAGTTGCAAATGGAATCTACTTCAAAAACTGAGACGGTGGATTGGCAGAGAGTCCCAATTGAAACTAAAAGTAGTATGTTATGTCTACAATGCAGGAAAACTAACATTTCAACCTTAGGTTTGACTGGTCAAAAGTTATAACCACACAAAGTGGGCTCCTGACAAACTGGTGTACTTCACACTCTTGGCAAACAACAGAAACTGCAAATGGAATCGCATTGGTAAACTCATCCAATGGATTCGTCATGAGCTGAAAATTGACATGGATGAAGTAAAACTTATTCACAATGTAGGGAAATAACCATCAATTTACCTCCAATCACTGGGCAAAAGATACAAGCAGTCAAACAGGGCCTCCGAGAAACAAATGAACAAGTGCACAAGTGCAAAACTAAGAAAACACCTCCGGAAGGGGATGAATAAGTATGGTCAAAACTTATCACAGGGACTTGAAAACTGACACATAGAGAGAATGCAATGTGTACAACAAGACACAAGGCTCAGATTTTCATGACACTCATTAGATTTCATGTTATTCAACCTCAAAGTAGCCCTTCACAGTGAATTCTACAGTTAGCAATTTTATGATTTCGAGACCCCTTAGAACCAAACTGATGTAAACCCATTTGAGCAAGCAACTTTAGAACTTAGAATAAACCACTGAAACATATGAAAGGCAATGGACAAATAAATTTTATGAAACTACTCACAAAACACTCGGTTCCCACATGTGTCCTGAAAGCAAAATAGTACAAATGCATGCTAATGTGTCCCATTACTCAAGAATTTTAAGGGTACCAACAGGGTCATAAGGGGTCCTGATGAAGGGTGCTCCACTTAATACCACAAAAATATAACAGAAACAGAGAAACCACAACAATATGCAAGAATAGAAAATTGGCTTCTTATTATCTCCACAAATGTGGAATTACAAACTTTCAGAATTACAATATGCAAAGCCACATGGGCATTCCCTTACAATATCCTGTAGGAAAAAGCCTCGAATTATTACCCAGATCTACTACCCATAACTATTCTGAACTGCCTAAGACAATAATACAGCCTTCCTTATATAGGCAATTTTCCACCGCCTGAGAAGGTTCCAGAATTTTAGCCAATAAGGCCGACCAAACTTAAAATTATTTTATACTACATTTTATTACATTATAGTCGGCTCAAGATAACCTTTGAAACCCGAACAAAAATTTTGAAAAAAATTATTTTCCACCAATTCAAGTGGCCCAACTTTCGAAGACCATAAGTCATCACCAGTTGACCCGATCGGCTATTATAACCCCATTTCAGAAATGCCACGAAGCGCTCTACAGGCTTGACCGGTGCAAGCGCTTGTCACCCAAATTTTTGACCTCATCCGGGGCCTCTAAAGCCTTCAAAACTGAGTTCAAAGTTTCTGTACCCTGCTGCTAATATCGAAAATCTTCAATATCTTCCAATATACACTTGATCTGGCAATGAAACTTTACTGGCAGACTTATATGACCAAGATGAACCTCCAAGAAAGAAATCAGATCATTCTGAGCACATACAAAAATTATCAAAAATAGTAATTTTCCATAAATAGCAGCTCTGCACAAAATAGCCCTTATTGAATATAAAAATAGAAATATTTTTTTTGGGTGATGCAAGATTGCTCTTACACCCAGGATGCTCCTGCATCAGACACCCGGGGTAATTTGAGAAGTGACCCTGTCATGACTCAAGTGTGTAGATGAAAACTAAGATGGCTAACCTCCTCCTTTGTCATCCATGATAAATCTTCAATAGGTCATCCTTTCCACTTGACCAGATATTCTTCATATGTCCTGTTTCTTGTGCTTCTGCCAACACCACTATCCAGTATATCTTCGATCTCCTTAGTGTTTGAACTAGTTGCCAGAATACTCCACTATGCTGCTGTGATCACATCTTCAACACCTACTTCATGATACTCTATCAGATCTGAAATATTAAACACTAGTAAAATATTTAGCTCAGTAGGCAATTCTACCTCATATGCATTTCCTGAATCATGTTTCTTCAGTATCTTACATGTTCCAAACTTCTTCATTTTCAGCTTGTTATATGTACCAACTGTAAACCACTCCTTCCACAAATGAACCATGACTTCATCACCAACTTGAAATTCCTTATACCTCCTTTTCTCATCTGCCTTAGCCTTATACTGTGCGTTCATCTTGGTAATATGCTTCCTCACCTCCCCATGGATGTTCTTCAAGTGTTCTGCAAAATCCTCAGCTTAAGCACTACTTATTTCTCCTTTATCTATCTTCTTCAATTCAGATGCATTTCTTGGACTACTTCCATATACAATCTGGAATGGTGATTTACTAGTGCTCCTATTGACAGAATTATTGTATGCAAATTTCGCATGTGGTAAAATCAAATCCCATCCTGTTGGCTTATCTCCAACCAAACATCTTAGCAAATTTCCCAAACTTGTATTCACCACCTCTGTCTATCCATCAGTGTGTGGATGATGTGATGAACTGAACTTCAAATCTGTCTTCAACTTCTTCCACAATGTACGCCAGAAATATCCAAAAAACTTAGTGTCCTGATCTGAAACTATGGTCTTTGGCAAATCATGAATTCTCACTACTTCTCTGAAAAACAATTCTGCTATATGAAAAACATCATTAGTCTTCTTGCAGGGAATGAAATGTGCCATCTTTGAAAATCTGTCAACCGCCACAAAAATCGAATCATGTCCCCGCTGAGTCCTCGGTAAACCAAGAACAAAGTCCATGCTAATATCCTCCCAAGGCTTCTCTGGTACAGGTAATGGCTGATATAACCCTGTATTCTACTTCACTTCTTTCACCATTTGACATACTTTGCAACTCTGTACAAACTTCTTCACATCTTGCTTCAACTGTGGCCAATAATAGTTCTCACTAACCAAAGAAAGGGTTTTGTCACGACCAAAATGTCCAGCCAATCCTCCGCTATCCTTCTCCTTGATGAGATTCTCCCTCATAGAACTTCATAGAATTCACAACTGACTCCCTTTGAATAGCATATCATCCTGGATGATGAAATCCAGCCATTTCATCCTGTCTACAATAACAGGTTCTGTACAAGCTAACCAAGGTTCACCAAAATCAAAATCCTCTGGATACAAATTCTTGAGTTCCTTGAACCCAACCACTTCAATCTGCATTTTTGTCATCAATAGTTTCCTTCTGCTAAGAGCGTCTGCAACCCTATTAGACTTTCTACTCCTGTGTTTCAAAACAAATATATAACTCTGCAAAAACTCAACCCATTTCAAATGCTTTTGATTTAATTTTCTTTAACTGTTCAAATATTACAAAGCTTGATGATCAGTATACAAAACAAACTCCTTAGGAAGCAGATAATGTCTCCACTTCTTTAATGCCTGAACTATAGCATAAAATTCTTGATCATAAATAGAATATTTCCTCTTAGGATCATTTAACTTCTCACTGAAATAAGCAACAGGTTTACCTTCTTGGCTCATAACAGCTCCTATTGCAGTACCACTAGCATCACAATCTACTTGAAACATCTTATTAAAATCTGGAAGTGCTAAAATAGGTTGTTCCGTAACTTTTCATTTCAACAATTGAAAATTCTTTTCTGCCCCATTAGTCCACTTAAACTCTTTTCTATCCCCTCTCATTGTTTCAGTCAAGGGTCTACAAATACTGCTAAAATTTCTAATAAACTTTCCGTAAAAGCTAGCCAAACCATGAAAAGATCTTACCTCGGTAGCACTCCTTGGAGTAGGCCATTCAAGGATAGCTTGTACCTTCTCTGGGTCCATTTTTAGACCTTTTGCTAAAACTACAAATCTCAAATACACTAACTCTTTCTTCAAAAAATTCCACTTCTTCAAATTAATCAACAATTTCTCTTCTCTCAGCTTCTCAAATACTATACAAATATGCATCGTATGCTCCTCCAATGTCTTACTAAAGATCAAAATATCATCTAGGTAAACAATGACAAACTTACCCAGAAATTTTTTCAGAACCTCATTCATGAGCCACATGAAAGTGTTCGGTGCATTGGTTAGCGCAAAAGGTATGACTAACCACTCATACAGTCCTTCCTTTGTCTTGAAGGCAGTCTTCCATTCATCTCCTTCTCTGATCCGAATCTGATGATATCCACTTTTCAGATCTATCTTTGAAAAATACACAGCTCCACTCAAACAGTCCATAATATCATCCATTCATGGCAATGGAAACCTGTACTTGATTGTGATCTTCTTTATTGCCCTAGGATCTGTACACATCCTCCATTCTCCATTCTTCTTTGGTGTTAATACCGCTAGTACAGCACAGGGACTCAGACTCTCACAGATCAATCCTTTCTATAACAACTCATGTACTTGTCTATTTAACTCCTCACTTTCTGCAGGTGTCATTCTGTGTCCTTCCTTGTTCGACAAAATCGCTCCTGGGATCAAGTCCATCTGACGACTGATCTTCCTGACTGGTGGTAATCCATCAGGCACGTTATTGAATACAATATCCTGAAACTCATTCAACAAATCTGCAACTTCTACAGGAACATCTTCTACTTCCTCTTTACAAGCTTTTGGAATTAAAGAAAAACATATATGCTCATGCCTCATACCATCTAGAAAATTTCTTCCATCAACAAAAGTTATCATTGCATTACCACATACCTTTTCTTCAGTCTCCTTCAATGGTTTTAGTTTATGTCATACTCCATCCTTTGTCAGGGAATAGGTATTCGCACGGCCATCATGTACAGCACATTTGTCAAATGGCCATGGTCTACCAAACAACGTATGACATGCATCCATAAATATGATATCACACAATACCTCATCTTGGTATCCGCCAATCTTGAACTTCACCAGGCATTGTTCATTGACCATGACCTTGTGATCATCCTGTACCCAGGCAATCTGATATAGATGTGGGTGTTTCTGTCTCTTGAGCTTCAACTTTGTCACCATCTCTTCTGAAACCAAATTGTCAGTGCTTCCACTATCGATAATTACATCACAACATTTACCTTCACACTAGCACCTAGTGCGAAATAGGCTCCTCCTTTGCTCAGGTTCATTCTCACCACTCAACAAGAATCTTCTGTTAATCAATGTTTCTCCTCTTTCAGCATCTTCAGAATTTGATGATCTGACATCTTCATCTATATGTGAAACTCTGGCCTGGCCTTCATTTCTCCTGTCTGTTCTGCCTTTGCACTGAAGATATTTAAATGCCCTATGACCTTCTTCTCCATAGTGAAAACATGTTCCGCGGAAGCCACCTCTTCCAGATCCTTGTCCTCTTCCTCTTCCTCTCCGATCTCTATTATTTTGATCATGGAAGTGATTGGATTTATTTCCTCATTGATTCTGACTGCTACTAGCCTCATCCTTCTTTTTTAGATCTTCATTTCGGCTACCATATGACCGTCCACCAGATCATCCACCGCGACCTCTTCCATTTTGTCTGCTCTCAAACTTCTTGTTCAGCTTTTCCTCTACTTTTAGGGAAAACTGGTATGCCTCTTCAATACTGTTCATTCGAACTAGATTTAGCTCCTCCTCAATGCTTGGCCTTAACCCATTAAGGTATCAAACAACTTTCTCCTTATCAGCTTCTGCATGACCCATTCTGATGAGAAGTCGATAGAACTCCTCTGTATACTCCTGAACAGATCTTCCTACTTGCTTCAAACTCTGCATTTTCTTCAGTAGGTCAAGCTCATAATCAACAGGAATGAACTATCACTTCAATTTATCCACCATCCGATCCCATCTCATGATTTTCTCCTTTCCCCTTCTATTTCACTCCAACTGAATCTCTTGCCACCATATCTTCGCATGACCTTTTAGTCTAGCCTTCGCAAATTTGACCCTATCAGGATCCTCAACATCTTCATACTCAAAATATTCCTCACATTCATTGATCCAGTCAATCAATTCCTCTGGGTTAAGATTTCTAGAAAATGTAGGAACCTCAATCTTAGATCTTTTCCCAATCTTGAAAATTACCCGAAAAAGTCTTTCTTCCTCCTGGTTCACAATTTCAACTTCTCCTTCTTGATATTCTTCTTCGGCTTCATCCTCGCTTTCGTCTCTGACATTAAGATTCATTCCTCTGTGAATCTCTTCTTGCAATGCTCGTACTTGTCTCTGTAGCTCTCTAACCTCAAGTGTCACAGCACCAGCTCTTCCGCCATGTTCTCTTCGTGAAGGCATTTTCACAATGCGTGCTGAAACCCTAACCACGGTCCTGGTGCAAACTACCTCACAGTTGACAATCTTTTTACACACTCAAGAAAACCTGCTCTGATACCACTTGATGAAGGGTGCTCCCCTTAATACCAAAAAAATATAACAGAAATAGAGAAACCATAACAATATGCAAGAATAGAGAATTGGCTTCTTGTTATCTCCACAAATGTGGAATTAAAAACTTTTAGAATTACAATATGCAAAGCCACATAGGTATTCCCTTACAATATTCTATAGGACAAAGCCTCCAATTATTGCCCAGATCTACTACCCAGAACTATTCTGAACTGCCTAAGACAATAATACAGTCTTACTTATATAAGCAATTTTCCACTGCCTGGGAAGGTTCCAAAATTTTAGACAATAAGGCCGACCAAACATAAAATTATTTTATTTTACATTTTATTACATCATAGTCAGCTCAAGATAACCTTTCAAACCCGAACAGAAATTTTGAAGAAAATTATATTCCACCAATTCAGCTGGCCCAACTTTTGAAGACCATAAGTCATCACCAGTTGACCCGATCGGCTATTATAACCCAATTTCAGAAACGCCACGAATCGCTCTACAGATTTGACTGTTGCAAGTGCCCGTCACCCAAATTTTTGACCTCATCCGGGGCCTCTAAAGCCTTCAAAACTGAGTTCAAAGTTTATGTACCTTGCTGCAAATATCAAAAATCTTCAATATCTTCTAATATACACTTGATCTGGCAATGAAACTTTACTGGCAGACTTATATGACCAAGATGAACCTCCAAGAAAGAAATCAGATCATTCTGAGCACATATGAAAATTATCAAAAATAGTAACTTTCCATAAATAGCAGCTCTGCACAAAATAGCCCTTATTGAATATAAAAATAGAAATATTTTTTTTGGGTGATGCAAGATTGCTCTTACACCTAGGATGCTCCTGCATCAGACAACTGGGGTAATTTGAGAAGTGACCCTGTCACGACTCAGGTGTGTAGAGGAAAACTAAGATAGCTAACCTCCTCCTTTGTCAGCCATGATGAATCTTCAATAGGTCATCCTTTCCACTTGACCAGATATTCTTCATATGTCCTGTTTCTTGTGCTTCTGCCAACACGACTGTCCAGTATATCTTCGATCTCCTTAGTATCTGAACTCGTTGTTGGAATACTCCACTGTGCTATTGTGATCGCATCTTCAACACCTTCATGATACTCTGTTAGATCTAAAATGTTAAACATTGGTGAAATATTTAGCTCAGTAGGCAATTCTACCTCATATGCGTTTCCTGAATCATGTTTCTTCAGTATCTTACATGGTCCAAAATTCTTCATTTTCAGCTTGTTGTATGTACCAACTAGAAACCGCTCCTTCTACAAATGAACTATGACTTCATCACCAACCTGAGATTTCTTATACCTCCTTTTCTCATCTGCTTTAGCCTTATCCTATGCATTCATCTTGGTAATATGCTTCCTCACCTCCCCATGGATGTTCTTCAAGTGTTATGCAAAATCCTCAGCTTCAGCACTACTTATTTCTCCTTTATCTATCTTCCTCAATTCAGATGCATTTCTTAGACTACTTCCATATACATTCTGAAATGGTGATTTACCAGTGCTCCTATTGAAAAAATTATTGTATGCAAATTCCGCCTATGGTAAAATCAAATCTCATCCTGTTGGCTTATCTCCAACCAAACATCTCAGTAAATTTTCCAAACTTTTATTCACCACCTCTGTCTGTCCATCAATCTATGGATGATGTGATGAACTGAACTTCAAATCTGTCTTCAACTTCTTTCATAATATATGCCAAAAATATCTAACAAACATAGTGTCCTGATCTGAAACTATGGTCTTTGGCAAACCATGAAGTCTCACTACTTCTCTGAAAAACAATTCTGCTATATGAACAACATTATTAGTCTTCTTGTAGGGAATGAAATGTGTCATCTTTCAAAATCTGTCAACCACCACAAAAATTGAATCATGTCCCTGCTGAGTCCTCGGTAAACCATGAATAAAGTCTATGCTGATATCCTCCCAAGGCTTCTTTGGTATAGGTAATGGCTGATAAAACCCTGTATTCTACTTCACTCCTTTCGCCATATGACATACTCTACAACTCTGTACAAACTTCTTCACATCTTGCTACAACTGTGGCCAATAATAATTCTCACTAACCAAAAAAAGGGTTTTGTCACAACCAAATTGTCCAGCCAATCCTCCGCTATGCTTCTCCTTAATGAGATTCTCCCTCATAGAACTTCGTGGAATGCACAACTAACTCCCTTTGAATAGCATATTGTCTTGAATGATAAAATCTAGCCATTTTGTCCTGTCTAGAGTAACAGGTTCTGTACAAGCTTTCCAAGCTTTACTAAAATCAGGATCCTCTGGATACAAATTCTTGAGTTCTTTGAACCCAACCACTTCAATCTACATTTCTGTCAGTAATAGTTGCCTTGTGCTAAGAGCATCTGCAACCCTATTAGACTTTCCACTCCTGTGTTTCAAAACAAATGTATAACTCTGCAAAAACTCAACCTATTTCAAATGCCTTTGATTCAATTTTCTTTGACTATTCAAATATTGCAAAGCTTGATGATCAGTATACAAAACAAACTCCTTAGGAAGCAGATAATATCTCCACTTCTTTAATGCCTGAACTATAGCATAAAATTCTTGATCATAAACAGAATATTTCCTCTTAGCATCATTTAACTTCTCACTGAAATAAGCAACAGGTTTACCTTCTTGGCTCATAACAGCTCCTATTGCAGTACCACTAGCATCACAATCTACTTGAAACACCTTATTAAAATCTGGAAGTGCTAAAAAAAGTTGTTCTGTAACTTTTTGTTTCAACAATTGAAAACTCTTTTCTGCCCCATTAGTCCACTTAAACTCTTTTCTATCCCCTCTCATTGTTTCAGTCAAGGGTCCACAAATACTACTAAAATTTTTGATAAACTTTCTGTAAAAGCTAGCCAAACCATGAAAAGATCTTACCTCAGTAGCACTCCTTGGAGTAGGCCATTGAAGGATAGTCTGTACTTTCTCTAGGTCCATTTTTAGACCTTCTACTGAAACTACAAATCCCAAATACACTAACTCTTTCTTCACAAAACTGCACTTCTTCAAATTAATCAACAATTTCTCTTCTCTCAGCTTCTCAAATACCATACGAATATGCATCATATGCTCCTCCAATGTCTTACTAAAGATCAAAATATCATCTAGGTAAACAATGACAAACTTACCCAGAAATTCTTTCAGAACCTCATTCATGAGCTGCATGAAAGTGCTCGGTACATTGGTTAGCCCAAAAGGCATGACTAACCACTCATACAGTCCTTCCTTTGTCTTGAAGGCAGTCTTCCATTCATCTCTTTCTCTGATCTAAATCTGATGATATCCACTTTTCAGATCTATTTTTAAAAAATACACAGTTCCACTCAAACAGTCCATAATATCATCCATTCGTGGCAATGGAAACTTGTACTTGATTGTGATCTTGTTTATTGCCCTAGAATCTGTACACATCCTCCATTCTTCATTCTTCTTTGGTGTTAATACCGCTGGTACAACACAAGGGCTGAGACTCTCATGGATCAATCCTTTCTGTAACAACTCATGTATTTATCTGTTTAACTCCTTACTTTCTGCAGGTGTCATTCTGTGTGCTGCCTTGTTCGGAAAACTCACTCCTGGAATCAAGTCCATCTGATGACTGATCTTCCTGACTGGTGGTAATCCATCAGGCATGTTATCGGATACAATATACTAAAACTCATTCAACAAATCTGCAACTTCTATAAGAACATCTTCTACTTCCTCTTTACAAGCTTTTGGAATTAAATCAAAACATACATGCTCATGTCTCATATCATAAAGAAATTTTTCCATCAACAAAAGTTATCCTTGCATTACCACATACTTTTTCTTCAGTCTCCTTCAATGGTTTTAGTTTATGTCATTCTCTATCCTTTGTCAGGGAATAGGTATTCGCAGGGCCATCATGTACAGTACATCTATCAAACTACCATGGTCTACCCAACAACATATGACATGCATCCATAGATATGATATCACACAATACCTCATCTTGGTATCCACCAATCTTGAACTTCACCAGGTATTGTTCATTGACCATGACCTTGTGATCATCCTATACCCAGGCAATCTGATATGGATGTGGGTGTTCTTATCTCTTGAGCTTCAACTTTGTCACCATCTCTTCTTACACCAAATTGTCAGTGCTTCCACTATCGATAATCACATCACAATATTTACCTTCACACTTGCACTTAGTGCAAAATAGGCTCCTCCTTTGCTCAGGTTCATTCACACCACTCAATAGGACTCTTCTATTAATCAACGTTTCTCCTCTTTTAGCATCTTCTAAATTTGATGATCTGGCATCTTCATCTATATGTGCAACTCTGGCCTAGCTTTCATTTCTCCTGCCTGTTCTGCTAGATCCTTGTCCTCTTCCTCTTCCTCTCTGATCTCTATTATTTTGATCCTAGAAGTGATTGGAATTATTTCATCATTGATTCTGACTGCTACTGGCCTCATCTTTCATTTTCAGATCTTCATTTCGGCCACCATATGACCATCCACCAGATCGTCCACCGTGACCTCTTCCGTTTTGTCTGCTCTCAAACTTCTTGTTTAGCTTTTCCTCTACTTTTAGGGAAAACTGGTATACCTCTTCAATACTGTTCATTCGAACCAGATTCAGCTCCTCTTGAATGCTTAGCCTTAACCCATTAAGGTATCGGGCAACTTCCTCCTTATCAACTTCTGCATGGCCTGTTCTGATGAGAAGTTGACAGAACTCCTCTGTATACTCCTGAATAGATCTTCCTACTTGCTTCAAACTCTATATTTTCTTCAGTAGGTCAAGCTCATAATCAATAGGAATGAACTATCACTTCAATTTATCCACCATCTGATCCCATCTCATGATTTTCTCCTTTCCCCTTCTATTTCACTCCAACTGAATCTCTTGCCACCATATCTTCGCATGACCTTTCAGTCTGGCCTTCGCAAATTTGACCCTATCAGGATCCTCAACATCTTCATACTCAAAATATTCCTCACATTCATTGATCCAGTCGATCAATTCCTCTGGGTTAAGATTTCTAGAAAATGTAAGAACCTCAATCTTATATCTTTTTTCAATCTTGAAAATCACCCGAAAAAATCTTTCTTCCTGTTCGTTCACAATTTCAACTTCTCCTTCTTGATATTCTTCTTCGGCTTCATCCTCGCTTTCATTTTTGACATTAAGATTCATTCCTCTATGAATCTCTTCTTGCAATGCTTGCACTTGTCTCTGCAGCTCTCTAACCTCAGGTGTCACAGCACCAGCTCTTCTGCCACATTTTCTTCATGGAGGCATTTTCGCGATGCACGCTGAAACTCTAACCACGGTCCTGGTGCAAACTGCCTCACAGTCGGTGATCTGTTTACACACTCAAGAAAACTTGCTTTGATACCACTTAATGAAAGGTGCTCCCCTTAATACCACAAAAATATAATAGAAACAGAGAAACCACAACAATATGCAAGAAAAGAAAATTGGCTTCTTATTATCTCCACAAATGTGGAATTACAAACTTTCAGAATTACAATATGCAAAGCCACATGGGCATTCCCTTACAATATTTTCTAGGACAAAACTTTGAATTATTGCCCAGATCTACTATCCAAAACTATTCTGAACTACCTAAGACAATAATATAGCCTTTCTTATATAGGCAATTTTCCACCGCCTGGGAAGGTTCCAAAATTTTAGCCAATAAGACCGACCAAACTTAGAATTATTTTATTTTACATTTTATTACATCATAGTTGGCTCAAGATAACCTTTGAAACCTGAACATAAATTTTGAAAAAAATTATTTTCCACCAATTTAGGTGGCCCAACTTCCGAAGACCATAAGTCATCACCAGTTGACCCGATCGACTATTATAACCTCATTTCAAAAACGTGACGAAGCACTTTATAGGCTTAATCGGCGCAAGCTCTTGTCACCCAAATTTTTGACCTCATTCGAGGCCTCTAAAGCCTTCAAAACTGAGTTCAAAGTTTCTGTCCCCTGCTGCCAAGACTGAAAATCTTCAATATCTTCCAATATACAATTGATCTGGCAATGAAACTTTACTGGCACACACATATATGACCAACATGAACCTCCAAGAAAGAAATCAGATCATTTTGAGCACATATGAAAATTACCAAAAATATTAACTTTCCATAAATAGCAGCTCTACACAAAAAAGCCCTTATTGAATATAAAAATAGAAATATTTTTTTTGGCTAATGCAAGATTGCTCTTACACCCAGGATGCTCCTGCATCAGACACCTGGGGTAATTTGAGAAGTGACCCAGTCACGACTCAGGTGTGTAGAAGAAAACTAAGACGGCTAACCTCCTCCTTTCTCAGCCATGATGAATCTTCAACAGGTCATCCTTTCCACTTGACCAGATATTCTTCATATGTCCTGTTGCTTGTGCTTCTTCCAACATGACTGTCCAGTATATCTTTGATCTCCTTAGTGTCTGAACTAGTTGCTCGAATACTTCACTGTGCTGCTGTGATCGCATCTTTAACACCTCCTTCATGATACTCTGTTAGATCTGAAATGTTAAACACTGGTAAAATATTTAGCTTAGTAGGAAATTCTACCTCATATGCATTTCTTGAATCATATTTCTTCAGTATCTTATATGGTTTAAACTTCTTCATTTTCAGCTTGTTATATGTACCAACTACAAACTGCTCCTTCCGCAAATGAACCATGACTTCATCACCAACCTAAAATTTCTTATACCTCCTTTTCTCATCTACCTTAGCCTTATACTATGCATTCATCTTGGTAATATGCTTCCTCACCTCCCCATGGATGTTATTCAAGTGTTCTGCAAAATCCTCAGCTTCAGTACTACTTATTTCTCCTTTATCTATCTTCCTCAATTCAGATGCATTTCTTGGACTACTTCCATATACAATTTAGAATGGTGATTTACTAGTGTTCCTGTTGACAGAATTATTGTATGCAAATTCCGCTTGTGGTAAAATCAAATCCCATCCTGTTGGCTTATCTCCAACCAAACATCTCAGCAAAGTTTTCAAACTCTTATTCACCACCTCTGTTTGTCCATCAATCTGTGGATGATGTGATGAACTAAACTTCAAATCTGTCTTCAACTTCTTCCACAATGTACGCCAGAAATATCCAACAAAATTAGTGTCCCGATCTGAAACTATAGTCTTTGGCAAACCATGAAGTCTCACTACTTCTCTGAAAAACAATTCTGCTATATGAACAACATCATTAATCTTCTTGCAGGAAATGAAATGTGCCATCTTTGAAAATTTGTCAACCACCATAAAAATTGAATCATGTCCCCGCTGAGTCCTCAGTAAACCAAGAACAAAGTCCATGCTGATATCCTCCCAAGGCTTCTCTGGTACAGGTAATGGCTGATACAACCCTGTATTCTGCTTCACTTCTTTCGCCATCTGACATACTCTACAACTCTGTACAAACTTCTTCACATCTTGCTGCAACTATGACCAATAATAATTCTCACTAACCAAAGAAAGTATTTTGTCAGGACCAAAATGTCGAGCTAATCCTCCGCTATGCTTCTCTTTGATGAGATTCTCCCTCATAGAATTTCATGGAATGCACAACTGACTCACTTTGAATAGCATATCATCCTGGATGATGAAATCCAGCCATTTCCTCCTGTCTAGAGTAATAGGTTCTGTACAAGCTTTCCAAGCTTCACCAAAATCAGGATCTTCTGGATATAAATTTTTGAGTTACTTGAACCCAACCACTTCAATCTACATTTCTGTCAGCAATAGTTTCCTTCTGCTAAGAGCATCTGCAACCCTATTAGACTTTCCACTCTTGTGTTTCAAAATAAATGTATAACTCTGCAAAAACTTAACCCATTTCAAATGCCTTTGATTCAATTTTCCTTGACTATTCAAATATTGCAAAGCTTGATGATAAGTATACAAAACAAACTCCTTAGGAAGCATATAATGTCTCCACTTCTTTAATGCCTGAACTATAGCATAAAATTCTTGATCATAAATAGAATATTTCTTCTTAGCATCATTTAACTTCTCACTGAAATAAGTAACAGGTTTACCTTCTTGGCTCATAACAGCTCCTATTGCAGTACCACTAGCATCACAATCTACTTGAAACACCTTATTAAAATCTTGAAGTGCTAAAATAAGTTGTTCTGTAAGTTTTTGTTTCAACAATTGAAAACTCTTTTATGCCTTATTAGTCCACTTAAACTCTTTTCTATCCCCTCTCATTGTTTCAGTCAAGGGTCCACAAATACTGTTAAAATTTATGATAAACTTTCTATAAAAGCTAGCCAAACCATGAAAAGATCTTACCTCGGTAGCACTCATTAGAGTAGGCCATTCAAGGATAGCCTGTAACTTCTCTGGGTCCATTTTTAGACCTTCTGCTAAAACTACAAATCCCAAATACATTAACTCTTTCTTCACAAAACTGCACTTCTTCAAACTAATCAATAATTTCTCTTCTCTCATATTTTCAAATACCATACGAATATGCATCATATGCTCCTCCAATGTCTTACTAAAGATCAAAATATCATCTAGGTAAACAATGACAAACTTACCCAGAAATTCTTTCAGACCCTCGTTCATGAGCCGCATGAAAGTGCTCGGTGCATTGGTTAACCCAAAAGGCATGACTAACCACTCATACAGTCATTCCTTTGTCTTGAAGGCAGTCTTCCATTCATCTCCTTCTCTGATCTGAATCTGATGATATCCACTTTTCAGATCTATCTTTGAAAAATACACAGCTCCACTCAAACAGTCCATAATATCATCCATTCATGGCAATGGAAACCTATACTTGATTGTGATCTTATTTATTGCCCTTGAATCTATACACATCCTCCACTCTCCATTCTTCTTTGGTGCTAATACCGCTGGTACAGCACAGGGACTCAGACTCTCAAGGATCAATCTTTTCTGTAACAACTCATGTACTTGTCTGTTCAACTCTTCACTTTCTGTAGGTGTCATTCTGTGTGCTACCTTTTTTGAAAAACCCACTCCAGAGATCAAGTCCATCTAATGACTGATCTTCCTGACTGGTGGTAATCCATCAGGCACGTTATCAGATATAATATCTTGAAACTGATTCAACAAATTTGCAACTTCTACAGGAACATCTTCTACTTCCTCTTTACCAGCTTTTGGAATTAAAGTAAAATATTAATGCTCATGCCTCATACCATCTAGAAAATTTCCTCCATCAATAAAAGTTATCCTTGCATTAACACAAATATTTTCTTTAGTCTCCTTCAATGGTTTTAGTTTATGTCGCACTCCATCCTTTGTCAGGGAATAGGTATTCGCACGGCCATCATGTATAGCACATCTGTCAAACTTCCATGGTCTACCCAACAACATATGACATGCATCTATAGATATGATATCACACAATACCTCATCTTGGTATCCGCCAATGTTGAACTTCACCAGATATTATTCATTGACCATGACCTTGTGATCATCATGTACCCAAGCAATCCGATATGGATGTGGGTGTTTCTATCTGTTGAGCTTCAACTTTGTCACCATCTCTTCTGACACCAAATTGTCAGTACTTCCACTATCGATAATCACATCACAACATTTACCTTCACCCTTGCACCTGGTGCGAAACAGGCTCCTCCTTTGCTCAGGTTCATTCTCACCACTCAACAGGACTTTTTTGTTAATCAACATTTCTCCTCTTTCAGCATCTTCAGAATTTGATGATCTCGCATCTTCATTTATATGTGCAACTTTGGCCTGGCCTTCATTTCTCCTGTCTATTATGCCTTGGCGCTGAGGACATTCAAATGCCCTATGAACTTCTTCTCTACAGTGAAAACATGTTCCACGGAAGCCACCTCTTCCAGATCCTTGTCCTCTTCCTCTTCCTCTCTGATCTCTATTACTCTGATCCTAGAAGTGATCAGAATTATTTTCTCATTGATTCTGACTACTACTGGCCTCATCCTTGTTTTTTGGATCTTTATTTTGGCCACCATATGACCGTCCACTAGATCGTCCACCGTGACCTCTTTCATTTTGTCTGCTCTCAAACTTCTTGTTCAACTTTTCCTCTACTTTTAGGGCAAACTGGTATGCCTCTTCAATACTATTCATTTGAACCAGATTCAGCTCCTCCTGAATGCTTGGCCTTAACCCATTAAAGTATCGGAAAACTTTCTCCTTATCAGATTCTGCATGGCCTGTTCTGATGAGAAGTTGATAGAACTCTTTTGTATACTCCTGAACAGATCTTCCTGCTTGCTTCAAACTCTGCATTTTCTTCAGTAGGTCAAGCTCATAACCAACAAGAATGAACTGTCGCTTCAATTTATCCACCATCCGATCCCATCTCGTGATTTTCTCCTTTCCTCTTCTATTTCTCTCCAACTAAATCTCTTGCCACCATATCTTCTGGGTTAAGATTTCTAAAAAATGTAGGAATGTCAATCTTAGGTCTTTTCCCAATCTTAGAAATCGCCCGAAAAAGTCTTTCTTCCTCTTGGTTCACAATTTTAACTTCTCCTTCTTGATATTATTCTTCGGCTTCATCCTCGCTTTCATCTCTGACATTAAGATTTATTCCTCTATGAATCTCTTTTTGCAATACTCGCATTTGTCTCTGCAACTCTCTAACCTCAGGTGTCACAGCACCAGCTCTTCTGCCACGTTCTTTTCGTGGAGGCATTTTCGCGATGCACGCTAAAACCCTAACCACGATCCTGGTGCAAATTGCCTCACAGTCGATGATCTGTTTACACACTCAAGAAAACTTTCTCTGATACCACTTGATAAAGGGTGCTCCCCTTAATACCACAAAACTATAACAGAAACAGAGACACCAAAACAATATGCAAGAACAGAAAATTGGCTTCTTATTATCTCCACAAATGTGGAATTATAAAATTTTAAAATTACAATATGCAAAGCCACATGGGCATTCCCTTACAATATTCTGTAGGACAAAGCATCGAATTATTGCCTAGATCTACTACCCAAAACTATTCTAAACTATCTAAGACAATAATACAACCTTCTTTATATAGGCAATTTTCCACCGCCTGGGAAGGTTCCTTAATTTTAGCCAATAAGGCCGACCAAACTTAGAATTATTTTATTTTATATTTTATTACATCATAGTCAGCTCAAGATAACTTTTGAAACCCGAACAGAAATTTTGAAGAAAATTATTTTTTGCTAATTCAGGTGGCCCAACTTCTGAAGACCATAAGTCATCACCAATTGACCCAATCAAGTATTATAACCCCATTTTGGAAACACCACAAAGCGCTCTACAGGCTGAACTGGCACAATCGCTCGTCACCCAAATTTTTGACCTCATCCGGGGCCTCTAAAGCCTTCAAAACTGAGTTCAAAGTTTTTGTACCTTGCTGCCAATACCAAAAATCTTCAATATCTTCCAATATACACCTTATCTGGCAATAAAACTTTACTGGCAGACTTATATGACCAAGATGAACCTCCAAGAAAAAAATCAGATCATTCTGAGTACATACGAAAATTACCAAAAATAGTAACTTTCCATAAATAGCAGCTCTACACAAAATAACCCTTATTGAATATAAAAATAGAAATATTTTTTTTGGGTGATGCAAGATTGCTCTTACACCCAGGATGCTCTTGTATCAGACACCCGAAATAATTTGAGAAGTGACCCTGTCACGACTCAAGTGTGTAGATGAAAACTAAGATGGCTAACCTCCTCCTTTGTCAGCCATGATGAATCTTCAACAAGTCATCCTTTCCACTTGACCAGATATTCTTCATATGTCTTATTTCTTACGCTTCTGCCAACACGACTATCCAATATATCTTCGATCTCCTTAGTGTCTGAACTAGTTGCTAGAATACTCCACTGTGCTGCTGTGATTGCATCTTCAACACCTCCTTCATGATACTCTGTCAGATCTGAAATATTAAACACTGGTGAAATATTTAGCTCAGTAGGCAATTCTACCTCATATGCGTTTCCTGAATCATGTTTCTTTAGTATCTTACATGGTCCAAACTATTTTATTTTCAGCTTGTTATATGTACCAACTAGAAATCGCTCATTCCGCAAATGAACCATGACTTCATCACCAACCTAAAATTCCTTATACCTCCTTTTCTCATCTACCTTAGCCTTATACTGTGTGTTCATCTTGGTAATATGCTTCCTCACCTCCCCATGGATGTTCTTCAAGTGTTCTGCAAAATCTTCAGCTTCAGCACTACTTATTTCTCCTTTATCTATCTTCATTATTTCAGATGCATTTCTTGGACTACTTCCATATACAATCTAGAATGGTGATTTACTAGTGCTCCTATTGACATAATTATTGTATGCAAATTCTGCCTGTGGTAAAATCAAATCCCATCCTATTAGCTTATCTCTAACCAAACATCTCAGCAAATTTTCTAAACTCCTATTCACCACCTCTGTCTGTCCATCAATCTGTGGATGATGTGATGAACTGAACTTTAAATCTGTCTTCAACTTCTTCCATAATGTACATCAAAAATATTCAACAAACTTAGTATCCCGATCTGAAACTATGGTCTTTGGCAAACCATGAAGTCTCACTACTTCTCTGAAAAACAATTCTGCTATATGAATAGCATCATTATTTTTCTTGCAGGGAATGAAATGTGCCATATTTGAAAATCTGTCAACCACCACAAAAATCGAATCATGTCCCGGCTGAGTCCTCGGTAAACCAAGAAAAAAGTCTATGCTGATATCCTCCCAAGGCTTCTCTGGTATAGGTAATGGCTGATACAACCCTGTATTCTGCTTCACTCCTTTTGCCATCTGACATAATTTGCAACTCTGTATAAACTTCTTCACATCTTGCTGCAACTATGGCCAATAATAATTCTCACTAACCAAAGAAAGGGTTTTGTCACGACCAAAATATCCAGCCAATCTTCCGCTATGCTTCTCCTTGATGAGATTCTCCCTCATAGAACTTCATGGAATGCACAACTGACTCCCTTTGAATAGCATATCGTCCTGGATGATGAAATCCAGCCATTTCATCCTGTCTAGAGTAATAGGTTCTATACAAGCTTTCCAAGCTTCACCAAAATCAGGATCCTCTGGATACAAATTCTTGAATTCCTTGAACACAACCACTTCAATCTGCATTTCTGTCAGCAATAGTTGCCTTGTGCTAAGAGCATCTGCAACCCTATTAGACTTTCCACTCTTGTGTTTCAAAACAAATGTATAACTTTGCAAAAATTCAACCCATTTCAAATGCCTTTGATTCAATTTTCTTTGACTATTCAAATATTGCAAAGCTTGATGATAAGTATAGAAAACAAACTCCTTAGGAAGTAGATAATGTCTCCACTTCTTTAATGCCTGAACTATAGCATAAAATTTTTGATCATAAAAAAAATATTTCCTCTTAGCATCATTTAACTTCTCACTGAAATAAGTAACAGTTTTACCTTCTTGGCTCATAACAGCTCCTATTGCAGTACCACTAGCATCACAATCTACTTGAAACACCTTATTAAAATTTAGAAGTGCTAAAACAGGTTGTTCTGTAACTTTTTATTTCAACAATTGAAAACTCTTTTCTGCCCCATTAGTCCACTTAAACTCTTTTCTATCCCCTCTCATTGTTTCAGTCAAGGGTCCACAAATACTGCTAAAATTTTTGATAGACTTTCTGTAAAAGCTAGCGAAACCATGAAAAGATCTTACCTCGGTAGCACTCCTTGGAGTAGGCCATTCAAGGATAGCCTGTACCTTCTCTAGGTCTATTTTTACACCTTCTGCTGAAATTACAAATCCCAAATACACTAACTCTTTCTTCACAAAACTGCACTTCTTCAAATTAATCAACAATTTCTCTTCTCTCAGCTTCTCAAATACCATACGAATATGCATCATATGCTCATCTAATGTCTTACTAAAGATCAAAATATCATTTAGGTAAACAATGACAAACTTACCTAGAAATTCTTTTAGAACCTCGTTCATGAGCCGCATGAAAGTGCTCGGTGCATTGGTTAGCCCAAAAGGCATGACTAACAACTCATACAGTCTTTCTTTTGTCTTGAAGGCAGTCTTCCATTCATCTCCTTCTCTGATCCGAATCTGATGATATCTACTTTTCAGATCTATCATTAAAAATACACAGCTCCACTCAAACAGTCTATAATATCATCCATTCGTGACAATGGAAACCTGTACTTGATTGCAATCTTGTTTATTGCCCTAGAATCTGTACACATCTTCCATTCTCCATTCTTCTTTGGTGCTAATACCATTGGTACAACACAGGGACTCAGACTCTCACGGATCAATCCTTTCTGTAACAACTCATGTACTTGTCTGTTTAACTCCTCACTTTCTGCAGGTGTCATTCTGTGTGCTGCCTTGTTTGGCAAACTCCCTTTTGGGATCAAGTCTATCTGATGACTGATATTGCTGACTGGTGGTAATCCATCAGGAATTTTATTAGATACAATATCCTGAAACTCATTCAACAAATCTACAACTTCTACAGGAACATCTTCTACTTCCTCTTTACCAGCTTTTGGAATTAAAGCAAAGCATACATGCTCATGCCTCATAACATCTAGGAAATTTTTTCCATCATTAAAACTTATCCTTGCATTACCACATACTTTTCTTCAGTCTCCTTCAATGGTTTTAGTTTATGTCGCACTCCATCCTTTGTCAGGGAATAAGTATTCGCATGGCCATCATGTACAGCACATCTGTCAAACTACCATGGTCTACCCAACAACATATGACATGCATCCATAGATATTATATCACATAATACCTCATCTTGGTATCCGTCAACGTTGAACTTCACCAGAAATTGTTCATTGACCATGACCTTGTGATCATCCTGTACCCAGCCAATCTGATATGGATGTGGGTGTTTCTGTCTCTTGAGCTTCAACTTTGTCACCATCTCTTCTGACACCAAATTTTCAGTGCTTCCACTATCGATAATCACATCACAACATTTACCTTCACACTTGCACCTAGTGTGAAACAGGCTCCTCTTTTACTTAGGTTCATTCTCACCACTCAACAGGACTCTTCTGTTAATCAACGTTTCTCCTCTTTTCGCATCTTCAGAATTTGATGATCTGACATCTTCATCTATATGTGCAACTCTGGTCTGGCCTTCATTTCTCCTGTCTCTTCTGCCTTGGCACTAAGGACATTCAAATGCCCTATGACCTTCTTCTCCACAGTGAAAACATGTTCCTTGGAAGCCACCTCTTCCAAATCCTTGTCCTCTTCATCTTCCTCTCTGATTTCTATTATTCTGATCCTGGAAGCGATTGGAATTATTTCCTCATTGATTCTGACTGCTACTGGCCTCATCCTTATTTTTTGGATCTTCATTTCGGCCACCATATGACCGTCCACTAGATCGTCCACCGCGGCCTCTTTCATTTTGTCTGCTCTCAAACTTCTTGTTCAGCTTTAACTCTACTTTTAGGGAAAACTGGTATGCCTCTTTAATACTGTTCATTCGAACCAGATTCAGCTCCTCCTGAATGCTTGGCCTTAACCCATTAAGGTATCGGGAAACTTTCTCCTTATCAGCTTCTGCATGGCCTATTCTGATGAGAAGTTGATAGAACTCATCTGTATACTCTTGAACAGATCTTCTTACTTGCTCCAAACTCTACATTTTCTTCAGTAGGTCAAGCTCATAATCAACAAGAATGAACTGTCGCTTCAATTTATCTACCATCTGATCCCATCTCGTGATTTTCTCTTTTCTCCTTCTATTTCGCTCCAACTGAATCTCTTGCCACCATATCTTCACATGACCTTTCAGTCTGGCCTTCGCAAATTTGACCCTATCAGGATCTTCAACATCTTCATACTCAAAATATTTCTTACATTCATTGATCCAGTCGATCAATTCCTCTGGGTTAAGATTTTCAGAAAATGTAGGAACCTCAATCTTAGGTCTTTTCCCAATCTTGAAAATCGCCCGAAAAAGTCTTTCTTCCTTTTTGTTCACAATTTCAACTTCTCCTTCTTGATATTCTTCTATGGCTTTATCCTCGCTTTCATCTCTGACATTAAGATTCATTGATCTGTGAATCTCTTCTTGCAATGCTCACACTTGTCTCTACAACTCTCTAACCTCAGGTGTCACAGCACCAGCTCTTCTACCACGTTCTTTTCGTTGAGACATTTTTGTGATGTGCGCTGAAACCCTAACCACGGTCTTGGTGCAAACTACCTCACAGTCAGTGATCTATTTACACACTCAAGAAAACCTACTTTGATACCACTTGATGAAGGTGCTCCCCTTAATACCACAAAAATATAATAGAAATAGAGAAACCACAACAATATGCAAGAATAGAAAATTGGCTTCTTATTATCTCCACAAATGTGGAATTATAAACTTTCAGAATTACAATATGCAAAGCCACATGGGCATTACCTTACAATATTCTCTAGGAAAAAGCCTCAAATTATTGCACAGATCTACTACCCAGAACTATTCTGAACTGCCTAAAACAATAATACAGCCTTCCTTATATAGGCAATTTTCCACCGCCTAGGAAGGTTCCAAAATTTTAGCCAATAAGGCCGACCAAACATAGAATTATTTTATTTTACATTTTATTACATCATAGTCAGCTCAAGATAACCTTTGAAACATGAACAGAAATTTTGAAAAAAATTATTTTTTGCCAATTCAGGTGGCCCAACTTCCGAAGACCATATGTCATCACCAGTTGACCCAATCGGCTATTATAACCCTAGTTTGGAAATGTCACGAAGTGCTCTACAGGCTTGATCGGCGCAAGCGCTTCTCACCCAAATTTTTGACCTCATCTGAGGCCTCTAAAGCCTTCAAAACTGAGTTCAAAGTTTTTGTACCCTACTGCCAATACCGAAAATCTTCAATATCTTCCAATATACACCTTATCTGGCAATGAAACTTTACTGGCAGACTTATATGACCAAAATGAACCTCCAAGAAAGAAATCAGATCATTCTAAACACATACAAAAATTACCAAAAATAGTAACTTTCCATAAATAGCAGCTCTGCACAAAATAGCCCTTATTAAATATAAAAATAAAAATATTTTTTTTGGGTGATGCAAGATTGCTCTTACACCCAGGATGCTCCTACATCAGACACTAGAGGTAATTTGAGAAGTGACCCTGTCATAACTCAGGTGTGTAGAGGAAAACTAAGATGGCTAACCTCCTCCTTTGTCAGCCATAATGAATCTTCAACAGGTCATCCTTTCCACTTGACCAGATATTCTTCATATGTCCTCTTTCTTGTACTTCTACCAACACGACTGTCCAGTATATCTTCGATCTCCTTAGTGTCTGAACTAGTTGCTGAAATACTCCACTGTGCTACTGTGATCGCATCTTCAACACCTCCTTTATGATACTCTGTCAGATCTAAAATGTTAAACACTGGTAAAATATTTATCTCAGTAGGCAATTCTACCTCATATGCATTTTCTGAATCATGTTTCTTCAGTATCTTACATGTTCCAAACTTCTTCATTTTTAGCTTGTTATATGTACCAACTGGAAACCACTCCTTCAACAAATGAACCATGACTTTATCACCAACCTAAAATTCCTTATACCTCCTTTTCTCATCTGCCTTAGCTTTATACTGTGCGTTCATCTTGTTAATATGCTTCCTCACCTCCCCATGGATGTTGTTCAAGTGTTCTACAAAATCCTCAGCTTCAGCACTACTTATTTCTCCTTTATCTATCTTCCTCAATTCAGATGCATTTCTTGGACTACTTCCATATATAATCTGGAATGGTGATTTACAAGTGCACATGTTGATAGAATTATTGTATGCAAATTCTACCTGTGGTAAAATCAAATCCCATCCTATTGGCTTATCTCCAACCAAACATCTCAGCAAATTTTTTAAACTCCTATTCACCACCTCTGTCTGTCCATCAGTCTGTGGATGATGTGATGAACTGAACTTCAAATCTGTCTTCAACTTCTTCCACAATGTATGCCAGAAATATCCAACAAACTTAGTGTCCCAATCTGACACTATGGTATTTGGCAAACCATGAAGTCTCACTACTTTTCTGAAAAATAATTATGCTATATGAACAGCATCATTAGTCTTCTTGCAGGGAATGAAATGTGTCATCTTTCAAAATCTATCAACCACCACAAAAATCAAATGATGTCCCCGCTGAGTCTTCGGTAGAATAAAAACAAAGTCCATGCTGATATCCTCCCAAGGCTTCTCTGGTACAGGTAATGGCTGATACAACCCTGTATTCTGCTTCATTCCTTTTGCCATCTAACATACTCTACAACTCTATACAAACTTCTTCACATCTTGCTGCAACTGTGGCCAATAATAATTCTCACTAACCAAAGAAGAGGTTTTGTCATGACCAAAATGTCTAGCCAATTTTCCGCTATGCTTCTCCTTGATGAGATTCTCCCTCATAGAACTTCGTGGAATGCACAATTGAATCTTTTTGAATAGCATATCATCCTGGATGATGAAATCGAGCCAGTTCATCCTGTCTAGAGTAACAGGTTCTGTACAAGCTTTCCAATCTTGACCAAAATCAGAATCCTCTAGATACAAATTCTTGAGTTCCTTGAACCCAACCACTTCAATCTGCATTTTTGTCCGCAATAGTTGCCTTCTGCTAAGAGCATCTATAACTCTATTAAACTTTCCACTCCTGTGTTTCAAAAGAAATGTATAACTCTGCAAAAACTCAACCTATTTCAAATACTTTTGATTCAATTTTCTTTGACTATTCAAATATTGCAAAGCTTGATGATTAGTATACAAAACAAACTCTTTAAGAAGCAGATAATGTCTCCACTTCTTTAATGCCTGAACTATAGCATAAAATTCTTGATCATAAATAGAATATTTTCTCTTATCATCATTTAACTTCTCACTGAAATAAGCAACAAGTTTACCTTCTTGGCTCATAACAGCTCCTATTGCAGTACCACTAGCATCACAATATACTTGAAACACCTTATTAAAATCTAGAAGTGCTAAAATAGGTTGTTCTGTAACTTTTTGTTTCAACAATTGAAAACTATTTTCTACCCCATTAGTCCACTTAAACTCTTTTCTATCCCCTCTCATTGTTTCAGTCAAGGGTCCACAAATACTGCTAAAATTTATGATAAGCTTTTTGTAAAAGCTAGCTAAACTATGAAATTTTTTTATCTCGGTAGCACTCCTTGGAGTAGGCCATTCAAGGATAGCCTGTACCTTCTCTAGGTCTATTTTTAGACCTTCTGCTGAAACTACAAATCCCAAATACACTAACTCTTTCTTCACAAAACTGTACTTCTTCAAATTAATCAACAATTTCTCTTCTCCCAGCTTCTCAAATACCATACGAATATGCATCATATGCTCCTACAATATCTTACTAAAGATCAAAATATCATCTAGGTAAACAATGACAAATTTACCCAAAAATTTTTTCAAAACCTTGTTCATGAGCCGCATGAAAGTGCTCGGTGCATTGATTAGCCCAAAAGGCATGACTAACCACTCATACAGTCCTTCCTTTATCTTGAAGGCATTCTTCCTTTCATCTCCTTCTCTGATCTGAATTTGATGATATCCACTTTTCAGATCTATGTTTGAAAAATACACAGCTCCACTCAAACAGTCCATAATATCATCCATTCATGTCAATGAAAAAATGTACTTGATTGTAATCTTGTTTATTGTCCTAGAATCTGTACACATCCTCCATTCTTCATTCTTCTTTGGTGCTAATACGGCTGGTACAGTACAGGGAGTCAGACTCTCATGGATTAATCTTTTCTGTAACAACTCATGTACTTGTCTGTTCAACTCTTCACTTTCTACAAGTGTCATTCTGTGTGCTGCCTTGTTTGGCAAACTCGCTCTTGGGATCAAGTCCATCTGATGACTAATCTTCTTAACTGGTGGTAATCCATTAGGCATAGTTATCGGATATAATATCCTGAAACTCATTCAACAAATCTGCAACTTATACAGGAACATCTTCTACTTCCTCTTTACCAGCTTTTGGAATTAAAGAAAAACATACATGCTCATGCCTCATACCATCTAGGAAATTTCTTCCATCAACAAAAGTTATCCTTGCATTACCACATACCTTTTCTTCAGTCTCCTTCAATGGTTTTAGTTTATGTCGCACTCCATCCTTTGTCAGGGATTAAGTATTCGCACGGCCATCATGTATAGCACATCTGTCAAACTACCATGGTCTACCCAACAACATATGACATGCATCAATAGATATGATATCACACAATACCTCATCTTGGTATCTGTCAATGTTGAACTTCACCAAGTATTGTTCATTGACCATGACCTTGTGATCATCCTGTACCTAGGCAATCTGATATGGATGTGGGTGTTTCTGTCTCTTGAGCTTCAACTTTGTCACCATCCCTTCTGACACCAAATTTTCAATGCTTCCACTATCGATAATCACATCACAACATTTACCTTCAGACTTGCACCTGGTGTGAAACAAGCTCTTCCTTTGCTCAGGTTCATTCTCATGACTCAAGAGGACTCTTCTGTTAATCAACGTTTCTCCTCTTTCAGCATCTTCAAAAATTGATGATCTGACATCTTCATCTATATGTACAACTCTAGCCTGGCCTTCATTTCACCTATCTGTTCTACCTTGGCACTGAGGACATTCAAATGCCCTATGACCTTCTTCTCCACAGTGAAAACATGTTCCACGGAAGCCACCTCTTCCAGATCCTTGTCCTCTTCCTCTTCCTTTCTGATCTCTAGTATTTTGATCCTAGAAGTGATTGGAATTATTTCCTCGTTGATTCTGACTGCTGCTAGCCTCATCCTTCTTTTTCGGATCTTCATTTCGGCCACCATATGACTATCCACCAAATTGTCCACCGCGACCTCTTCCGTTTTGTCTGCTCTCAAAATTCTTGTTCAGCTTTTCCTCTACTTTTAGTGCAAATTGGTAGGCCTCTTCAATATTGTTCATTTGAACTAGATTCAACTCCTCCTAAATGCTTGGCCTTAACCCATTAAGGTATCAGGCAACTTTCTCCTTATTAGCTTCTGCATGGCCTGTTCTGATGAGAAATCGATAGAACTCATTTGTATACTCCTGAACAGATCTTCCTGCTTGCTTCAAACTCTGCATTTTCTTCAGTAGGTCAAGCTCATAATCAATAGGAATGAACTGTCACTTTAATTTATCCACCATCTGATCCCATCTCGTGATTTTCTCCTTTCCCCTTCTATTTCGCTCCAACTGAATCTCTTGCTACCATATCTTCGCATGACCTTTCAGTCTGGCCTTCGCAAATTTGACCCTATCAGGATCCTCAACATCTTCATACTCAAAATATTCCTCACATTCATTGATCCAGTCGATCAATTCCTCTGGGTTAAGATTTTTAGAAAATGTAGGAACCTCAATCTTAGGTCTTTTCCCAATCTTGAAAATCGCCCGAAAAAGTCTTTCTTCCTCCTGGTTCACAATTTCAACTTCTCCATCTTGATATTCTTCTTCGGCTTCATCCTCACTTTCGTCTCTGACATTAAGATTCATTCCTCTGTAAATCTCTTCTTGCAATGCTCGCACTTGTCTCTGCAGCTCTCTAACCTCAACTGTCACAGCACCAGCTCTTCCGCCACATTCTCTTTGTGGAGGCATTTTCGCGATGCGCGCTGAAATTCTAACCACGGTCTTGGTGGAAACTGCCCCACAGTCGGTGATCTCTTTACACACTCAAGAAAACATGCTCTAATACCACTTGATGAAGGGTGCTCCCCTAAATACCACATAAATATAACAGAAATAAAAAAACCACAACAATATGCAAGAACAGAAAATTGGCTTCTTATTATCTCCACAAATGTGAAATTACAAACTTTTAGAATTACAATACGCAAAGCCACATTGGCATTCCCTTACAATATTCTGTAGGACAAAGCTTTGAATTATTTACCAAATCTAGTACCTAGAACTATTTTGAACTGCCTAAGACAATAATACAGCCTTCCTTATATAGACAATTTTCCACCGCTTGGGAAGGTTCCAGAATTTTAGCCAATAAGGCCGACCAAACTTAGAATTATTTTATTTTACATTTTATTACATCATAGTCGGCTCAAGATAACCTTTGAAACCTGAATAAAAATTTTGAAAAAAATTATTTTTCGCCAATTCAGGTGACCCAACTTCCGAAGACCATAAGTCATCACCAGTTGACCCGATCGACTATTATAACCCCATTTCAAAAATGCCACGAATCTCTCTACGGGCTTGACCAGTGTAAATACCCATCACCCAAATTGTCAACCTCATCTGAGGCCTCTAAAGCCTTCAAAACTGAGTTCAAAGTTTCTGTACCTTGTTGCGAATACCGAAAATCTTCAATATCTTCCAATATACACTTGATCTGGCAATGAAACTTTACTAGCAGACTTATATGACCATGATGAACCTCCAAGAAAGAAATCAGATCATTTTGAGCACATACAAAAATTATCAAAAATAGTAACTTTCCATAAATAGTAGCTCTGCACAAAATAGCCCTTATTCAATATAAAAATAGAAATATTTTTTTTGGGTGATGCAAGATTGCTCTTACACTCAGGATGCTCCTGCATCAGACACACGGGGTAATTTGAGAAGTGATCCTGTCACAACTCAAGTGTGTAGAAGAAAACTAAGATGGCTAACCTCCTCCTTTGTCAGCCATGATGAATCTTCAACAGGTCATCCTTTCCACTTGACTAGATATTCATCATATGTCCTGTTTCTTGTGCTTCTGCCAAAACGACTGTCTAGTATATCTTCAATCTCCTTAGTGTCTAAACTAGTTGTTGGAATACTCCACTGTGCTGTTGTGATAGCATCTTCAACACCTCCTTCATGATATTCTGTCAGATCTGAAATGTTAGACACTGGTGACATATTTAGCTCAATAGGCAATTCTACCTCATATGCGTTTCCTGAATCATGTTTTTTCAGTATCTTGCATGGTCCAAACTTCTTCATTTTCAGCTTGTTATATGTACCAACTGGAAACCGCTCTTTCCGCAAATGAACCATGACTTCATCACCAACCTAAAATTTTTTATACCTCCTTTTCTCATCTGCCTTAGCCTTATACTGTGCGTTCATCTTGGTAATATGCTTCCTCACCTCCTTATGGATGTTCTTCAAGTGTTCTGCAAAATCTTCAGCTTTAGCACTACTTATTTCTCCTTTATCTATCTTCCTCAATTCAGATGCATTTTTTGAACTACATCCATATACAATCTGGAATGGTGATTTACCACTGCTCCTGTTGACAGAATTATTGTATGCAAATTTTGCCTGTGGTAAAATCAAATCCCATCCTGTTGACTTATCTCCAACCAAACATCTTAGTAAATTTCTCAAACTCCTATTCACCACCTCTGTCTGTCCATCAGTCTGTGGATGATGTGATGAACTGAACTTCAAATCTGCCTTCAACTTCTTCCACAATGTACGCTAAAAATATCCAACAAATTTAGTATCCCGATCTGAAACTATAGTTTTTGCCAAACTATGAAGTCTCACTACTTATCTGAAAAACAATTCTACTATATGAATAGCATCATTAGTCTTCTTGTAGGGAATGAAATGTACCATCTTTGAAAATCTGTCAACCACCACAAAAATTGAATCATGTCCCCACTGAGTCTTCGGTAAACCAAGAACAAAGTCTATGCTAATATCCTCCCAAGGCTTCTCTGGTACAGGTAATGGCTGATACAACCTTGTATTCTGCTTCACTCCTTTCACCATTTGACATACTTTCCAACTTTGTACAAACTTCTTCACATCTTGCTGCAACTATGGCCAATAATAATTCTCACTAATCAAAGAAAAGATTTTTCACGACCAAAATGTCTAGCCAATCCTCCCCTATGCTTCTCCTTGATGAGATTCTCCCTCATAGAACTTTGTGGAATGCACAACTAACTCCCTTTGAATGGCATATCATCCTGGATGATGAAATCCAGCCATTTCGTCCTGTCTAGAGTAACAGGTTCTATACAAGCTTTCCAAGCTTCACCAAAATTAGGATCCTCTAGATACAAATTCTTGAGTTTGTTGAACCCAACCACTTCAATCTGCATTTCTATCAGCAATAAGTGCCTTCTGCTAAGAGCATCTATAACCCTATTAGACTTTCCACTCTTGTGTTTCAAAACAAATGTATAACTCTGCAAAAACTCAACCCATTTTAAATGCCTTTGATTCAATTTTTCTTGACTATTCAAATATTGCAAAGCTTGATGATTAGTATACAAAACAAACTCCTTACGAAGCAGATAATGTCTTCAATTTTTTAATGCCTGAACTATAGCATAAAATTCCTGATCATAAACAAAATATTTCCTCTTAGCATCATTTAACTTCTCACTAAAATAAGCAACAGGTTTACCTTCTTGGCTCATAACAGCTCCTATTGTAGTACCACTAGCATCACAATCTACTTGAAACACCTTATTAAAATCTGGAAGTGCTAAAATAGGTTGTTCTGTAACTTTTTGTTTCAACAATTGAAAACTTTTTTTTGCCCCATTAGGCCACTTAAACTCTTTTCTATCCCCTCTCATTGTTTCAGTCAAGGGTCCACAAATACTACTAAATTTTTTGATAAACTTTCTGTAAAAGCTAGCCAAACCATGAAAAGATCTTACCTCGGTAGCACTACTTGGAGTAGGCCATTCAAGGATAGCATGTACCTTCTTTGGGTCCATTTTTAGACCTTCTGCGGAAACTACAAATCTCAAATACACTAACTCTTTCTTCACAAAACTGCACTTCTTCAAATTAATCAATAATTTCTCTTCTCTCAGCTTCTCAAATACCATACGAATATGCATCATATGCTCCTCCAATGTCTTACTAAAGATCAAAATATCATCTAGATAAACAATGACAAACTTACCTAGAAATTCTTTCACAACCTCGTTTATGAGCCGCATGAAAGTGCTCGGTGCATATGTTAGCCCAAAATGCATGACTAACCACTCATACAATATTTTCTTTTTTTTGAAGGCAGTCTTCCATTCATCTCCTTCTCTGATCCATATCTGATGATATCCACTTTTGAGATCTATCTTTGAAAAATACACAGCTCCACTCAAACAATCCATAATATTATCCATTTGTGGCAATGGAAACTTGTACTTGATTTTGATCTTGTTTATTGCCCTAGAATCTGTACACATCCTCCATTCTCCATTCTTCTTTCATGCTAATATCGCTAGTATAACACAGGGACTCAGACTCTCACCGATCAATCCTTTCTGTAACAACTCATGTACTTATCTATTCAACTCCTCACTTTCTGCAGGTGTCATTCTGTGTGCTACCTTATTCAACAAACTCGCTCTTGGGATCAAGTCCATCTGATGACTAATCTTCCTAACTGGTGGTAATCCATCAGGCACATTATCAGATACAATATCCTGAAACTCATTCAACAAATCTGCAACTTATACAGGAACATCTTCTACTTCCTCTTTACCAGCTTTTGGAATTAAAAAAAAACATACATGCTCATGCCTCATACCATCTAAGAAATTTCTTCCATCAACAAAATTTATCCTTGCATTACCACATACCTTTTCTTCAGTCTCCTTCAATGGTTTTAGTTTATGTCACACTCCATCCTTTGTCAGGGAATAGGTATTCGCACGGCCATCATGTACAGCACATTTGTCAAACTGCCATGGTCTACCCAACAACATATGACATGCATCCATAGATATGATATAAAACAATACCTCATTTTGGTATCCGCCAATCTTGCACTTCACCTAGCATTGTTCATTGACCATGGCATTGTGATCATCCTGTACCCAGGCAATCCGATATGGATGTGGGTGTTTCTATTTCTTGAGCTTCAACTTTGTCACCATCTCTTCTGACACCAAATTGTCAGTGCTTCCACTATCGATAATCGCATCACAACATTTACCTACACACTTGCACCTAGTGCAAAACAGGCTCCACCTTTGCTCAGGTTCATTCTCACCACTCAACAGGACTCTTCTGTTAATCAACGTTTCTCCTTTTTCAGCATATTCAAAATTTGATGATCTGGCATCTTCATCTATATGTGCAACTCTGGCCTGGTTTTCATTTCTCCTCTCTGTTCTGCCTTGGCGCTAAGAACATTCAAATGCCCTATGACCTTCTTCTCCACAGTGAAAACAATTTCCACGGAAGCTACTTGCTCTTCCTCTCTGATCTCTATTATTCTGATCCTGGAAGTGATTGCAATTATTTCTTCATTGATTCTGACTGCTACTGGCCTCATCCTTCTTTTTCAGATCTTCATTTCGGCCACCATATGACTGTCCACCAGATCGTCCACCGCGACCTCTTCCATTTTGTCTATTCTCAAACTTCTTGTTCAGCTTTTCTTCTACTTTTAGGGCAAACTGGCATGCCTCTTCAATACTGTTCATTCGAACCAGATTCAGCTCCTCCTGAATGCTTGGCCTTAACCCATTAAGGTATCGGGCAACTTTCTCCTTATTAGCTTCTGCATGGCCTGTTCTGATGAGAAGTCGATAGAACTCATTTGTATACTCCTGAACAGATCTTCCTGCTTGCTTCAAACTCTGCATTTTCTTCAGTAGGTCAAGCTCATAATCAACAAGAATGAACTGTGACTTCAATTTATCCACTATCCGATCCCATCTCGTGATTTTCTCCTTTCCCAATCTATTTCGCTCCAACTGAATCTCTTGCCACCATATCTTCGCATGACCTTTCAGTCTGGCCTTCGCAAATTTGACCCTATCAGGATCCTCAACATCTTCATACTCAAAATATTCCTCACATTTATTGATCCAGTCGATCAATTCTTCTGGGTTAAGATTTCCAAAAAATGTAGGAACCTCAATCTTAGTTCTTTTCCCAATCTTGAAAATCGCTCGAAAAAATCTTTCTTCCTCCTGGTTCACAATTTCAACTTCTCCTTATTGATATTCTTCTTCAGCTTCATCCTCACTTTCATCTCTGACATTAAGATTCATTCATCTGTGAATCTTTTCTTGCAATGCTCACACTTGTCTCTGTAGCTCTCTAACCTCAGGTGTCACAGCACTAGCTCTTCCGCCACGTTCTCTTCGTGGAGGCACTTTCATGATGCGCATTGAAACCCTAACCACGGTCCTGGTGCAAACTGCCTCACGGTCGGTGATCTGTTTACACACTCAAGAAAACTTGCTCTCATACCACTTGATGAAGGGTGCTCTGCTTAATACCACAAAAATATAATAGAAATAGAGAAACCAGAACAATATGCAAGAATAGAAAATTGGCTTCTTATTATCTCCACAAATGTGGAATTACAAACTTTTAGAATTACAATATGCAAAGCCACATGGGCATTCCCTTACAATATTCTGTAGGACAAAGCCTCGAATTATTACCCAGATCTACTACCCAAAACTATTCTGAACTGCCTAAGACAATAATACAGCCTTCCGTATATAGGTAATTTTTCACCGCTTGGGAAGGTTCCAGAATTTTAGCCAATAAGGCCGACCAAACTTAGAATTATTTTATTTTACATTTTATTACATCATAGTTAGCTCAAGATAACCTTTGAAACCCGAACAAAAATTTTGAAAAAAAATTATTTTCTGCCAATTTAGGTGGCCCAACTTCCGAAAACTATAATTCATCACCAGTTGATCCGATCGGCTATTATAACCCCATTTTGGAAATGCCACGATGTGCTCTACAGGATAGACCGGCGCAAGCACTCATTAGCCAAATTTTCAACCTCATCCGAGACCTTTAAAGCCTTCAAAACTAAGTTCAAAGTTTTTGTACCCTACTACCAATACCAAAAATCTTCAATATCTTCCAATATACACTTGATCTGGCAATGAAACTTTACTGACAGACTTATATGACCAAGATGAACCTCAAAGAAAGAAATCAGATCATTCTGAGCACATACAAAAATTACTAAAAATAGTAACTTTTCATAAATAGTAGCTCTGCAGAAAATAGCCCTTATTGAATATAAAAATAGAAATATTTTTTTTGGATGATTCAAGATTGCTCTTACACCCAGGATGCTCCTGCATCAGACACCTGGGGTAATTTGAGAAGTGACCCTGTCATGACTCAGGTGTGTAGAGTAAAACTAAGACGGCTAACCTCCTCCTTTCTCAGCCATGATGAATCTTCAACAGGTCATCCTTTCCACTTGACCAGATATTTTTTATATGTCCTGTTTCTTATGCTTCTGCCAACATGACTGTCTAGTATATCTTCGATCTCTTTAGTGTCTGAACTAGTTGTTGGAATACTCCACTGTGCTGTTGTGATCACATCTTCAACACCTCCTTCATGATACTCTGTCAGATCTAAAATGTTAAACACTAGTGAAATATTTAGCTCAGTAGGCAATTCTACCTCATATGTGTTTCATGAATCATGTTTCTTCAGTATCTTACATGGTCCAAACTTCTTTATTTTCAGTTTGTTATATGTACCAACTGGAAACCGCTCATTCCGCAAATGAACTATGACTTCATCACCAACCTGAAATTCCTTATACCTCATTTTCTTATCTGCCTTAGCCTTATACTGTGCGTTCATCTTGGTAATATGCTTCCTCACCTCCCCATGGATGTTATTCAAGTGTTCTGCAAAATCTTTAGCTTTAGCACTACTTATTTCTCCTTTATCTATCTTCCTCAATTCAGATGCATTTCTTGGACTACTTCCATATACAATCTAGAATGGTGATTTACCAGTGTTCCTATTGATAGAATTATTGTATGCAAATTCTGCCTGTGATAAAATTAAATCCCATCATGTTGGCTTATCTCCAACCAAACATTTCAGCAAATTTTTCAAATTCCTATTCACCACCTCTATCTGTTCATCAGTCTGTAGATGATGTGATGAACTAAACTTCAAATCTATTTTCATCTTTTTCCACAATGTACACTAGAAATATCTAACAAACTTAGTGTCTCGATATAAAACAATGGTCTTTGGCAAACCATGAAGTCTCACTACTTCTCTGAAAAATAATTCTACTATATGAACAACATCATTAGTCTTCTTGCAGGGAATGAAATGTGTCATCTTTGAAAATCTGTCAACCACCCAAAAAATCAAATCATGTCCCTGCTGAGTCCTCGGTAAACCAAGAACAAAGTCCATGCTGATATCCTCCCAAGGCTTCTCTGGTACAGGTAATGGCTGATACAACCTTGTATTCAGCTTCACTCCTTTCGCCATCTAACATACTCTACAACTTTGTACAAACTTCTTCACATCTTGCAGCATCTATGGCCAATAATAATTCTCACTAACCAAAGAAAGGGTTTTGTCACGACCAAAATATCCAGCCAATCCTCTGCTATGCTTCTCCTTGATGAGATTCTCCCTCATAGAACTTCGTGGAATGCACAACTGACTCCCTTTGAATAGCATATCATCCTGGATGATGAAATCCAGCCATTTCATCCTGTCTAGAGTAACAGGTTCTGTACAAGCTTTCCAAGATTCACCAAAATCAAAATCATCTGGATACATATTATTGAGTTCCTTG
The DNA here is from genome assembly GCA_027943335.1 of Chamaecyparis obtusa. NCBI lineage: Eukaryota > Viridiplantae > Streptophyta > Pinopsida > Cupressales > Cupressaceae > Chamaecyparis > Chamaecyparis obtusa. The sequence goes on along the minus strand of BSBK01003644.1, from coordinate 2,434,248 downwards.
AATCCAACCACTTCAATCTGCATTTCTGTCAGCAATAGTTGCCATCTGCTAGGAGCATCTGCAACCCTATTAGACTTTCCACTCTTGTGTTTCAAAATAAATGTATAACTCTGTAAAAATTCAACCCATTTCAAATGTCTTTGATTCAATTTTCTTTGACTATTCAAATATTGCAAAGCTTGATGATAAGTATACAAAAAAAACTCATTAGGAAGTAGATAATGTCTCCATTTCTTTAGTGCCTGAACAATAACATAAATTTTTTTTATCATAAACAGAATATTTTCTCTTAGCATCATTTAACTTCTCACTAAAATAAGTAACAGGTTTACCTTCTTGGCTCATAACAGCTCCTATTGCAGTACCACTAGCATCACAATCTACGTGAAACACCTTATTAAAATTTGGAAGTGCTAAAATAGGTTGTTCTGTAACTTTTTGTTTCAACAATTGAAAACTTTTTTTTGCCCCATTAGTCCACTTAAACTCTTTTCTATCCCCTCTTATTGTTTCAGTCAAGGGTCCACAAATACTGCTAAAATTTTTGATAAACTTTCTGTAAAAGCTAGCCAAACCATGAAAAGATCTTACCTCGGTAGCACTTCTTGGAGTAGGCCATTCAAGGATAGCCTGTACCTTATCTGGGTCCATTTTTAGACCTTCTGCTGAAACTATAAATCCCAAATACACTAACTCTTTCTTCACAAAACTGCACTTCTTCAAATTAATCAACAATTTCTCTTCTCTCAGCTTCTCAAATACCATACGAATATGCATCATATGCTCCTCCAATATCTTACTAAAGATCAAAATATCATCTAGGTAAACAATAACAAACTTACCTAAAAATTCTTTCAGAACCTCGTTCATGAGCTGCATGAAAGTGCTCAGTGCATTGGTTACCCCAAAAGGCATGAATAACCACTCGTACAGTCGTTCCTTTATCTTGAAGGAAGTCATCCATTCATCTCCTTATCTGATCTGAATCTGATGATATTCACTTTTCATATCTATCTTTTAAAAATACACAGCTCCACTCAAACAATCAATAATATCATCCATTCATGGCAATGGAAACTTGTACTTGATTGTGATCTTGTTTATTGCCCTAACATCTGTACACATCTTCCATTCTTCATTCTTCTTTGGTGCTAATACCACTGGTATAGCACAGGGACTCAGACTCTCACGGATCAATCTTTTCTGTAACAACTCATGTACTTGTCTGTTCAACTCCTCACTTTCTGCAGGTGTCATTTTGTGTGCTGCCTTGTTCGGCAAACTCGCTCCTGGGATCAAGTCAATCTGATGACTGATCTTCCTGATTGGTGATAATCCATCAAGCACGTTATCGGATACAATATCCTGAAACTCATTCAACAAATCTGCAACTTATACAGGAACATCTTCTACTTCCTCTTTACCAGCTTTTGGAATTAAAGCAAAACATACATGCTCATGCCTCATACCATTTAGGAAATTTCTTCTATCAAAAAAAGTTATCCTTGCATTACCACATACCTTTTCTTCAATATCCTTTAATGGTTTTAGTTTATGTCACACTCCATCCTTTGTCAGGGAATAGGTATTTGCACGGCCATCATGTACAGCACATCTGTCAAACTGCCATGGTCTACCCAACAACATAAGACATGCATACATAGATATGATATCACACAATACCTCATCTTGGTATCCGCGAATCTTGAACTTCACTAGGTATTGTTCATTGACCATGACCTTGTGATCATCCTGTACCTAGGCAATCCGATATGGATGTGGGTGTTTCTATCTTTTGAGCTTCAACTTTGTCACCATCTCTTCTAACACCAAATTGTCAATGCATCCACTATCGATAATCACATCACAACATTTACCTTCACACTTGCACCTAGTGTGAAACAGGCTCCTCCTTTGCTCATGTTCATTCTCACCACTCAAAAGGACTCTTCTGTTAATCAACGGTTCTCCTCTTTTAGCATCTTCAAAATTTGATGATCTGACATCTTCATCTATATGTACAACTCTCGCCTGGCCTTCATTTCTCCTCTTTGTTCTGTCTTGGCACTGAGGACATTCAAATGCCCTATGACCTTCTCCATAGTGAAAACATGTTCCATGAAAGCCACCTCTTCCAGATCCTTATTCTCTTCCTTTTCCTCTCTGATCTCTATTATTTTGATCCTGGAAGTGATTGAAACTATTTCCTCATTGATTCTGACTGCTACTGGCCTCATCCTTCTTTTTTGGATTTTCATTTCGGCCACCATATGACCATCCACCAGATCGTCCACCGCGACCTCTTCCGTTTTGTCTGCTCTCAAACTTCTTGTTCAGCTTTTCCTCTACTTTTAGGGAAAACTGGTATGCCTTTTCAATACTGTTCATTCGAACCAGATTCACCTCCTCCTGAATGCTTGGCCTTAACCCATTAAGGTATCGGGCAACTTTCTCCTTATCAACTTCTGCATGGCTTGTTCTGATGAGAAGGTGATAGAAATCCTCTGTATACTCCTGAACAGATCTTCCTGCTTGCTTCAAACTCTGTATTTTCTTCAGTAGGTCAAGCTCATAATCAATAGGAATGAACTATCACTTCAATTTATCCACCATCCAATCCCATCTCATAATTTTCTCCTTTCCCCTTCTATTTCGCTCCAACTGAATCTCTTGCCACCATATCTTCGCATGACCTTTTAGTTTGGCCTTCACAAATTTAACCCTATCAAGATCCTTAATATTTTCATACTCAAAATATTCCTCACATTCATTGATCCAGTTGATCAATTCTTCTAGGTTAAGATTTTCAGAAAATGTAGGAACCTCAATCTTAGGTCTTTTCCCAATCTTGGAAGTCGCCCGAAAAAGTCTTTGTTCCTCCTAGTTCACAATTTCAACTTCTCCTTCTTGATATTCTTCTTTAGCTTCATCCTCACTTTCATCTCTGACATTAAGATTCATTCCTCTGTGAATCTCTTCTTGGAATGCTCGCACTTGTCTCTGCAACTCTCTAACCTCAGGTGTCACAGCACCAACTCTTCTGCCATGTTCTCTTCGTGGAGGCATTTTCACGATGCGCGCTGAAACCCTAACCACGGTCCTGGTGCAAACTGCCTCACAGTCGATGATCTATTTACACACTCAAGAAAACCTGCTCTGATACCACTTGATGAAGGGTGCTCCCCTAAATACCACAAAAATATAACAGAAATAGAGAAACCACAACAATATGCAAGAACAGAAAATTGGCTTCTTATTATCTCCACAAATTTGGAATTACAAACTTTTAGAATTACAATATTGAAAGCCACATGGGCATTCCCTTACAATATTCTGTAGGACAAAGCCTTGAATTATTTCCCAAATCTAGTACCTAGAACTATTTTGAACTGCCTAAGACAATAATACAGCCTTCCTTATATAGGCAATTTTCCACCGCTTGGGAAGGTTCCAGAATTTTAGCCAATAAGGCCGACCAAACTTAGAATTATTTTATTTTACATTTTATTACATCATAGTCGGCTCAAGATAACCTTTGAAACCCGAATAGAAATTTTGAAGAAAATTATTTTTCGCCAATTCAGGTGGCCCAACTTCCGAAGACCATAAGTCATCACCAGTTGACCCGATCGGCTATTATAACCCCTTTCAAAAATGCCACAAAGCGCTCTACAGGCTTGATTGGCGTAACCGCCCGTCACTCAAATTTTGGATCTTATCCGGGGCCTCTAAAGCCTTCAAAACTGAGTTCAAAATTTTTGTACCCTACTGCCAATACCGAAAATATTTAATATCTTCCAATATACACTTTATCTGGCAATGAAACTATACTGGTAGACTTATATGACCAAGATGAACCTCCAAGAAAGAAATCAGATCAGTCTGAGCGCATACGAAAATTACCAAAAATAGTAACTTTTCATAAATAGCAGCTCTGCACAAAATAGCCCTTATTGAATATAAAAATAGAAATACTTTTTTTGGGTGATGCAAGATTGCTCTTTCACCCAGGATACTCCTGCATCAGACACCCGGGGTAATTTGAGAAGTGACCCTATTACGACTCAGGTGTGTAGAGGAAAACTAAGATGGCTAACTTCCTCCTTTGTCAACCATGATGAATCTTCAATAGGTTGTCCTTTCCACTTGACCAGATATTCTTCATATGTCCTGTTTCTTGTGCTTCTGCCAACATGACTATCTAGTATATCTTTGATCTCCTTAGTGTCTGAACTAGTTGCTAGAATACTCCATTGTGCTGCTGTGATCGCATCTTCAACACCTCCTTCATGATACTCTATCAGATCTGAAATGTTAAACACTGGTGAAATATTTAGCTCAGTAGGCAATTCTACCTCATATGCATTTCTTGAATCATATTTCTTCAGTATCTTACATGCTCCAAACTTCTTCATTTTCAGCTTGTTATATATACCAACTGGAAACCGCTCCTTCCGCAAATGAACCATGACTTCATCACCAACCTGAAATTTCTTATATCTCCTTTTCTCATCTGCCTTAGCCTTATACTATGCGTTCATCTTGGTAATATGCTTCCTCACCTCCCCATGGATGTTCTTCAAATCTTCTGCAAAATCCACAGCTTCAGCACTACTTATTTCTCCTTTATCTATCTTCCTTAATTCAGATGCATTTCTTGGACTACATCTATATACAATCTGGAATGGTGATTTACCAGTGCTCTTGTTGACAGAATTATTGTATACAAATTTTACTTGTGGTAAAATCAAATCCCATCCTGTTGGCTTATCTCCAACCAAACATCTCAGCAAATTTTTCAAACTCCTATTCACCACCTTTGTCTGTCCATCAGTCTGTGAATGATGTGGTGAACTAAACTTCAAATTTGTATTCAACTTCTTCCACAATGTACACCAGAAATATCCAACAAACTTAGTGTCCCGATCTGAAACTATGATCTTTTGCAAACCATGAAGTCTGACTACTTCTCTGAAAAACAATTCTTCTATATGAACAGCATCATTAGTCTTCTTGCAGGGAATGAAATGTGCCATCTTTAAAAATCTGTCAACCACCACAAAAATTGAATCATGTCCCCGCTGAGTCCTCAGTAAACCAAGAACAAAGTCCATGCTAATATCCTCCCAAGGCTTCTCTGGTACAGGTAATGGCTGATACAACCTTATATTCTGCTTCACTCCTTTCACCATCTGACATACTCTGCAACTCTATACAAAGTTCTTCACATCTTGCTGTAACTATAGCCAATAATAATTCTCACTAACCAAAGAAAAGGTTTTGTCATGACCGAAATGTCCAGCCAATCCTCTGATATGTTTCTCCTTGATGAGATTCTCCCTCATAGAACTTTGTGGAATGCACAACTGACTCCCTTTGAATAGCATATTATCTTGGATGATGAAATCCAACCATTTCATCTTGTCTAGAGTAACAGGTTCTGTACAATCTTTCTAAGCTTCACCAAAATCAGGATCCTCTGAATACAAATTCTTGAGTTCCTTGAACCCAACCACTTCAATCTACATTTCTGTCAGCAATAGTTGTCTTTTGCTAAGAGCATCTGCAACCCTATTAGACTTTCCACTCCTGTGTTTCAAAACAAATGTATAACTCTGCAAAATCTCAACCCATTTCAAATGCCTTTGATTCAATTTTCCTTGACTATTCAAATATTGCAAAGCTTGATGATAAGTATACAAAAAAAACTCCTTAAGAAGTAGATAATGTCTCCACTTCTTTAATGCCTGAACTAGATCATAAAATTTTTGATCATAAATAGAATATTTCTCCTTAGCATCATTTAACTTCTCACTTAAATAAGCAACAGGTTTACCTTCTTGGCTCATAACAGCTCCTATTGCAGTACCACTAGCATCACAATCTACTTGAAACACCTTATTAAAATCTGGAAGTGCTAAAACAGGTTGTTCTGTAACTTTTTGTTTCAATAATTGAAAACTCTTTTCTGCCCCATTAGTCCACTTAAACTCTTTTCTATCCCCTGTCATTGTTTCAGTCAAGGGTCCACAAATACTGCTAAAATTTTTGATAAATTTTCTATAAAAGCTAGCCAAACCATGAAAAAATCTTACCTCGGTAGCACTCCTTAGAGTAGGCCATTCAAGGATAGCCTGTACCTTCTTTAGGTCCATTTTTAGACCTTCTGCTGAAACTACAAATCCTAAATACACTAACTCTTTCTTCACAAAACTACACTTTTTCAAATTAATCAACAATTTCTTTTCTCTCAGCTTCTCAAATACCATACGAATATGCATCATATGCTCCTCCAATGTCTTACTAAAGATCAAAATATCATCTAGGTAAACAATGACAAACTTACCCAGAAATTCTTTCACAACCTCATTCATGAGCCGCATGAAAGTGCTTGGTGCATTAGTTAGCCCAAAAGGCATGACTAACCACTCATACAGTCCTTCCTTTGTCTTGAAGGCAGTCTTCCATTCATCTTCATTTATGATCCGAATCTAATAATATCCACTTTTCAGATCTATCTTTGAAAAATACACAGCTCCACTCAAACACTCCATAATGTCATCCATTCGTGGTAATGGAAACCTGTACTTGATTGTGATCTTGTTTATTGCCCTAGAATCTGTACACATCCTCCATTCTCCATTCTTCTTTAGTGCTAATACTGCTGGTACAGCACAGGGACTCAGACTCTCACGGATCAATCTTTTCTGTAACAACTCATGTACTTGTCTGTTCAACTCCTCACTTTTTACAGGTGTCATTTTGTGTGCTGCCTTATTTGAAAAACTCGCTCCTGGGATCAAGTCCATCTGATGACTGATCTTCATGACTGGTGGTAATCCATTAGGCACGTTATCGGATACAATATCCTGAAACTTATTCAACAAATCTGTAACTTCTACAGGAACATCTTCTACTTCCTCTTTACCAGTTTTTCGAATTAAAGCAAAACATACATGCTCATGCCTCATAACATCTAGAAAATTTCTTCCATCAACAAAAGTTATCCTTGCATTACCACATACCTTTTCTTTAGTCTCCTTCAATGGTTTTAGTTTATGTCGCACTCCATCCTTTGTCAGGGAATAGGTATTCGCATGGCCATCATGTACAACACATTTGTCAAACTGCCATGGTCTACCTAACAACATATGACATGCATCTATAGATATGATATCACACAATACCTCATCTTGGTATTCGCCAATCTTGAACTTCACCAGGCATTGTTCATTGACCATGACCTTGTGATCATCCTGTACCCAAGAAATCCGATATGGATGTGGGTGTTTCTGTCTCTTGAGCTTCAACTTTGTCACCATCTCTTCTGACACCAAATTATCAGTGCTTCCACTATCGATAATTACATCACAACATTTACCTTCACACTTGCACCTGGTGCAAAACAGGCTCCTCCTTTGCTCAGGTTCATTCTCACCACTCAACATGACTCTTCTGTTAATCAAGGTGTCTCCTCTTTCAACATCTTCAAAATTTGATGATCTGACATCTTCATCTATATGTGCAACTCTGGCCTGGCGTTCATTTCTCCTGTTTGTTCTGCCTTGGCGTTGAAGACATTCAAATGCCCTATGACCTTCTTCTCCATAGTGAAAACATGTTCCACGGAAGCCACCTCTTCCAGATCCTTGTCCTCATCCTCTTCCTCTCTGATCTTTATTATTCTGATCTTGGAAGCGATTGGAATTATTTCCTCATTGATTCTGACTACTACTGGCCTCATCCTTCTTTTTCAGATCTTCATTTCGGCCACCATATGACTGTCCACCAGATCATCCACCGTGACCTCTTCCGTTTTGTCTGGTCTCAAACTTCTTGTTCATCTTTTCCTCTACTTTTAGGGAAAATTAGTATGCCTCTTCAATTCTATTCATTCAAACCAGATTCAGCTCCTCCTAAATGCTTGGCCTTAACCCATTAAGGTATCGGGCAACTTTCTCCTCATCAGCTTCTGCATGGCCTATTCGGATGAGAAGTCAATAGAACTCCTCTGTATACTCCTGAATAGATCTTCCTACTTGCTTCAAACTCTGCAATTTCTTCAGTAGGTCAAGCTCATAATCAACAGGAATGAACTCTCGCTTAAATTTATCTACCATCCGATCCCATCTCATGATTTTCTCCTTTCTCCTTCTATTTTGCTTCAACTGAATCTCTTGCCACCATATCTTTGCATGACCTTTCAATCTGGCCTTCACAAATTTGACCCTATCAGGATCCTCAACATCTTCATACTCAAAATATTCTCACATTCATTGATCCAGTTGATCAATTCCTCTGGGTTAAGATTTCTAGAAAATGTAGGAACCTCAATCTTAGGTGTTTTTCCAATCTTGGAAATCGCCCAAAATAGTCTTTCTTCCTCATTCACAATTTCAACTTCTCCTTCTTGATATTCTTCTTCGGCTTCATCCTCACTTTCATCTCTGACATTAAGATTCATTCCTCTTTGAATCTCTTCTTGCAATGCTCACACTTATCTCTGCAGCTCTCTAACCTCAAGTGTCAGAGCACTAGCTCTTCCACCACGTTCTCTTCATGGAGGAATTTTCGCGATGTGCACTGAAACCCTAACCACGGTCCTAGTGAAAATTGCCTCACATTCAGTGATCTATTTACACACTCAAGAAAACCTGCTCTGATACCACTTGATGAAGGGTGCTCCCCTTAATACCATAAAAATATAACAGAAATAGAGAAACCACAACAATATGCAAGAACAAAAAATTGGCTTCTTATTATCTCCACAAATGTGGAATTACAAACTTTCAGAATTACAATATGCAAAGCCACATGGGCATTCCCTTACAATATTCTATAGGACAAAGCCTCGAATTATTGCCTAGATCTACTATCCAGAACTATTCTGAACTACCTAAGACAATAATACAGCCTTCCTTATATAGGCAATTTTTCACCTCCTGGGAAGGTTCCAGAATTTTAGCCAATAAGGCCGACCAAACTTAGAATTATTTTATTTTACATTTTATTACATCATAGTCAGCTCAAGATAACCTTTGAAACCCAAACAGAAATTTTGAAGAAAATTATTTTCCGCCAATTCATGTGGCCCAACTTCTGAAGACCATAAGTCATCACCAGTTGACTCGATCGGGTATTATAACCTCATTTCAGAAATGCCACAAAGTGCTCTACAAGCTTGATTGGTGCAAATGCTCGTCACCCAAATTTTTGACCTCATCCAGGGCCTCTAAAGCCTTCAAAATTGAGTTCAAAGTTTATGTACCCTGCTGCCAATACCGAAAATCTTCAATATCTTCCAATATACACTTGATCTGGTAATGAAACTTTACTGGTAGACTTATATGACCAAGATGAATCTCCAAGAAAGAAATCAGATCATTCTGAGCACATATGAAAATTACCAAAAATAGTAAATTTCCATAAATAGCAACTCTGCACAAAATAGCCCTTATTGAATATAAAAATAGAAATATTTTTTTTGGGTGATGCAAGATTGCTCTTACACCCAGGATGCTCCTGTATCAGGTCCTGGGACACAACAACTGAGAAACATAATTGTAGGCATCATGGTCACATCTTTTTGGAGACAATGTAATTGAGTTGTATACCCAAGTGATGGAGTGCAACTTCTGCGCCTCTGATTCCAAATTGATCCACTGTGGGATTCAAAGACCATAGATAAAGAATAAATTTAGAGAGCGGAGGAGGGCCATAATGAAAAAAATAATACAAGACAAACCTCAAGTTAAATGAGGCAACTGCAAATATTTTAATAGATTTTTATTATTAAATAATGAAATTTGCATATACTAGTGTTCTAAGCCCCCTTATTACATGATTTATTATTGTAAGGCCCCTCTGACTTACGCATCTAGAAAATGAAACTACAACCTATTGGGATTGAGACAAACCTTATAGCACAAAAATAGGTAGGAAGGATCACTTTTCCAACATCTGTTGAATACATCTATTGGAGGACCTTGTATTCTTGAGCTACACCTTGTATTCATGAGCTAAAGATGTATTCAACAAATGTTGGAAAGTGATCATTCCTCGCTGCTATTGTTCTATAAGGTTTTTCTTAATCCCAATTGGTTGTAGTTTCATTTTCTAGATGTGTAAGTTAGAGGGGGCTTACAATAATAAATCATGTAATAAGGGGGCTTACAATAATAAATCATGTAATAAGGGGGCTTAGAACACTAGTAGATATAACTTTCATTATTTAATAATAAAAATCTATTAAAATGTTTACAATTGCCTCATTTAACTTGAGGTTCATCCTATATTATTTTGCTCATTATGGACCTCCTTTGCTCTCTAAATTTATTCCTTATCTATGGTCTTTGTATCCCATAGTGTCAACTTGGAATCGGAGGTGTAGAAGTTGCACTTCATCGCTTGGGTATAGAACTCAATTATGTTGTCTCCAAAAAGTTGTGACCATGACGCCTACAATTATGTTTCTCAGCTGTTGTGAAATCTGCATTTATGTTTCTTAACTATCATGTTTATACCTTCTCTCATTTGCTGCTGTAATTCCTCTTTGACTATCCCCATTCTCCTTTGCATCCAAAATGAACTCATTCCAATCCCTCACTAGAATAAAGGGAGACTTCATACCAGGTTGCACTCAAACTTCAATGAGACTTCATACCATGCAACATTCATAGATTACATTCAATGCGTTATTTACGCTTGTATTGGTGGGAAAACTCTTGAAAACATGCAAAAGAGATTACATTCAACCATGTCATTTACATGACACATGTAGTTTACCTCTAGCATAAATCAGCATTGCATACAAAAATCTGCAGACGCTGCGTTGTATGAAGCCTTGCTCAAGCTTGAAAATGATAGTCAATCCATAGTCAAGGTCAAGGAACAAATGGAATAACTAAGACTATAAAAAATCAAATTTTAGAAATGGACAGTTCTGATGCTTTTCCATTACAACAATTGAGCATTCATCATTTGGTATTGTGTATTCCATTTAAGTATGTCAACAATGTTCAAAATCCTATCACCAAGCACATATAAGAAATAAGAAAAATCATTTGGACTATAGAAAAATCAAGTTCTAGAAATGGATGGTTCTGATATTGCTTTTCTATTACAACAATTGAGCATTCATCATTTGGTACTTCTTGGTGTATTCCATTTAAGTTTTTCAGTTGTCATATTTATGTGCATGTTCTTTATGTGTTTGGCTTCTCTCCCTCACAAGGGCTACATCAATAGGTAATTGATTTGAAAGCATAATGATTTGACAGTCTTTTTTTAGGATAGGCGTAATCATCTTGTCAACCTTAATTAGCAACATTTATGATATATATCAAGTACCTATAATTAGTATGCCCAACAAATAGAGACTTAGTAGTAAAAGCATGTCCTTTGGTTTACTAGTTTAATCTAGTTTAAGAATGGTTTGTTTCATGTTTGAATGTACCATTGAATGAAGCTTTTCTATATTAAATACAATCTTAAGACTCGTGACTCTTCAAATTCTCTTGTTTCCTTCAGACCTCCAAACATGTGTACTTTGAGTAGCCCTCCAAAAAATGGACTTGTGATAATTTTTACAATAGTACATGTGTATGAGGACTACTTAAAGTACTTCTTAGGTAAGTGATACAGGTTGGTATTGGCAGCAAGCATACACACATGGATTGACTAGAACAATGTTGAACAATCCTATAAATGCAGACTTTTGGGATTTGAACTATGTTGTAATAGGTATAGTCAAGTGTCCTATTGAAGGGCAGCTAGTAAACAACCATGTTCAGATGTGGATAGATAGTGCCCCTGATAAGAATTACTTAACCTGAAGATTGTGTCATGTTCGTAATTTTTGAGTTGTGTCCATTTGATTAATTCTCCAAATTTTGGTTGCACTCCTTGCATTGGTTGACATTTTCCTAATTATAGGGTTTGAATTTCACAATAGAAGGAAATCAATACTAAGATGAAATTTTTGTATGTAGGATCTACATTGTTTATATACATTTGTGACCAAAGATATGGACTGATCTATAGTGCCTCCAAAGCTTCTACTCAAAAGAATCTTCTCACCACTCAGGACTCTTCAAATTATCTTGTTTCCTTCAGACCTTCAAACATCTGTACTATGAATTTCCCTCCAACAAATGGACTTGTAATGATTTTCACAATAGTACATGTGTTGGAAGAAAGTTCACAGTACTACTTAGGCAAATCTGAATGCTAAGTAAAAAATATAATATGTATGATAAGGACAATTCATGATGGCTACTCTAATGCATATATTGTTCACAAAGGCAAAGAGAAATTTTAGTTAATACCATGGACTTGCAAGGATAAAGACAAGATAATAAGAGAGGCTATGCATTTGGAAAAAGGGTTTTACCATCATGACTTCATGTTGTGTCCATCTAGAATGGATATTTAACTAACAAATTCTAGCAAATCCAATTGAGTCATATTTGTTTATCATGTGACATTATTTCTTACAAATAATTGTTTATTTTTCTCAGGGATGCCCTCATATGGATGAGGTGTGTATCCTTGATCACAACCTCTTCCTTGCTTGATAGTGTATGTCTACTCTAAACAAATCCCGTAGAAAAAATTAAAAATAAGAAGAAACTAAAATAGAAATCTATCGGTGAGCCAACAAAACAAGGGATGCAAGAGTAAAAGTTCCTTCCTTATATAATGTGTTTGGGGTAGGCTATGGTAAAATGAGAATATGGTTAAGTAGCATAGATTTTATGAAGATGTCTTTTGGTAGGGTGAATTTTTTTTACTATTGTACAGCATAAAGATTGCATTGAATTCAAGTACTTTCTAAGTTATGTTCTCTAATATCCTGGGTAAGTCTACAAACAGATTAACTCTCGTAAAGATAAAATATTGTGAGGATAATGACAAAATATCTAGTTAGCAACTTTTGCACTGTACTTGAACCTCACCTTGCCAACATAGTTAGAAATCCATGGGCAATGGTGATCAAATTTGTCAACACAACAGTTGCAAGAAGATAAATGCTTGGAACGTATACGCCTGATCTTAAGAAATCAGAAAATAAAAACTAACATGCAAAATGTTAAATTGAATGACATTTTATTATACATATAAATGTGTTGTCTAGATTACTACATTTCAAAATTAGTCTCTCAAGGATTTTGTTGCTAATCATTATGAACAACTCAAGAATTTTCTCAAGTAAGATGAACAATTTTGGTTTTGAATCCTATAGGTTATCTCACTATGCTTGAAATAGAATTAAAGCTATATGATATGATCTTTGACATTTAATATTTAACTTTATAAATAGTAATTTGAATTAAAAAGTTAGAAATTAAAGTTCAAAAACATTTAAGAGTCTTAAAGAGAGGAATACATTAAGGAATTAATATTTTGTTCAAGCTATACTTGGAACTTCCATCAACATTTATCATCATTGAAGGGGATTAATTCATATTCGGCAGATAACTATGGTAAGCAATGAAATACAAACATTTCATTTCCAATTATTATTGGTGAGATAAATAAATTTGGGCCAAGAGTATGGAATATGGAGAAGACTCCAAACATAAGTGAGCTGGTGGTCAAAATGTCTTAATAGAATTTACATCAAAACAAAAAACATTAATCAGTTGATTATTATATAAGCTCCTCAAGCATGATTTGGTGACGACTACATTACACATTGAGACACAATATTGTTTTCACAAGTTGGTGATTGTTATAATCATCAAGAAGATTAGGCTATAACTGGTGGAGAGAAGTATGCATGTAGATCAGAAAGCATAGAGTACACACCAGTGTCTTGCATAAGTGAAAGATGAAATGTAGATTTCATGTAAAGAATAGCAGTATTCTTTGGACATTCAAAGGCGTGTTTCAGACATAGAAAAAGAGTAAATTGTCAAAGAAAGAGAAGTAGTTTTCATTAAAATGTTCACAGGGAGATACATCTTTTGTTTTGCAAATATAAAATCTCTACTATTGTGAGGAGGGTTTCTAAGAGTTTTTAATTCTTAGATCTCTGGTAGTCATGGTAAGTGACAAAATCACTCGTGTGAAGAACAGTGGCAGTCACTATAAAAGAGAAGAGCAGGCAATGATACTATGTAGAACCCATGATCCACCACATTCAATGTAACTTCCAAGAATTTATGTCAAAGAAAAGAGTAGACATAGATGATAAGGTAGAGAATGGAATTGTCTACAAAAGTAGAGAGAACAGGCCAAAATTCAAAGATGACTATTAGAGGAGACACTAGCTAAATGGGAGGGCATTCAACATGCATCAAAAGCAGTGGTATACACTGCAAATGGAAAAGACAATTTTGATGAAGTTGGAATGGCACTTTTAGAGTGTCATAGAGCTCATCATGATAGTGAGCACAAAAGATGATTAGTCATGTGAAGGAATAGTAAGAACGAAAGAAAAAAATGCATCCAAGAGTCTTGAGAAGTGACTATCAAAAGGATGTCAATAAATGGTGATCAAATTTGTAAGCAAAGATTAGTTCCAATGACAAACAAAACTTTTGAGTTCTTAGTTATAGACAAGGTTGATTGTCAAATAGGCTTGATGAGGTGACGATAAGTGTAACAATTCATGATTTAAAAAGATGCCAAAATAAGGTGGATAAGAAATGTTTAAAGAAAGTTCTTCTTCAATGCTTATCCACTATCATAGTGGTATAAAGTGATAAAAAATAATGATTCGTATGGTTTATGATAAGTCGAAAAGACACTCTTATAATAGTCATCAAGAGATAATAGAGGTCATGCATGCATGATTGCAAATCATAATGAATAAATAACAAGCACTTTTATGAAGGCTCATAGCCATAGTAAGGACTGATGTCATAAAAATCAAAAGAGGGACAGTTTCTAAAAGGCAATGATATTCAAAGATTGAAATGAGGGTACTATATCATGACAAAGATGCAAGCATTAATAGATTTTCATGAATGTGAAGGTGCGATGATCAACAATACCATAAAGAGACTATTGTTAGTGTTTCTACAAAAATAGAATGACAGTGTTGTGAAAGAAAAGATTCATGTTCAAGAAGAGTGCCTCAAAACAATGTTATTCAATGCTTGAGGGATGATATTTACTACTTTCATAATGACTACATGATGAAAAGATGGTCAGATTAAAAGATGTAAATCTTACCCATTGATATGACAGTCATCTACATGGCCACAATGTATGTAACGAGAGGTGTCATATTGTCTTTCAAAGCTTTATGATTGAGTGTATGAAATATTATACCTATCTTTATTTATTATCTTTGTGTATTTTTCACTACTTGTGGGACAAGAGACAATTTAAGTCACATGTGCAAGAAGGTTAATTACTTGGGAAAAAAGATATTGAGTTTAGATTCAAAATAACCTTTCACAAATTAAACAATTCCAACCAAACACCACTATCAACTTATATACATCCATTAACTGAAACAAAAATTTGAACCAATAAAATTAACCTCGCATTTTAATACTAGACCAATCAATCATATATAAATTAACTACTCCTGAAATTGCATTACCCAATAACATGATACAATAAAATGCTTCAACTTTACTCATCACAAATTATTTACCAACTATCAAGAGTACAATTTACCACATGTTCTTAAATTCCCAAGTACAATGCAAATTTTTGATGATCCCTAAGGATGCCCTTGCATCAAACATGCTCTTAAACCCCAAAGATTGAGCCAGGTAAATTTGGCTCTACAGTCTAAACTTCTTACAATTTAGACCTTGAAGCCCAAGCTAGTGTAAGATTGTCTTGTTGGTTCCATTTTCCAAGATGCCAAAAGTGCACACCTGGTAGGCAAGTTATCAAGGTTTATAAGTTAGCCTTGAGAATCTGAATCTCCTCCATATCTCAATGTTTGAGTTGATCATGTTATTTTGTCCTATGGTATTCTAAGCATTTTTCTTCTCTCATCTTGCATTTTGTATTGGTGTATATGCCAAGTGTTTCATTATTTGGTTTGATGACCTTGTACATGAAAGAATGCATTATGACTTGCATTACATGTTATTCTTGTATCATAAATTAGTCATCATATTTTTTACCAATAATGTCTTGGGTAAAAACTTGAGGCATTAGAATATTTTATTGTTTGTATTGGACTATGCTGGAAAGGAAATTTCAAGATGATACTTCATCAAAAGTGTTAGATAAAGTAATTATCTAGCTTAATATAAAGATCGTTAGAGCTATGAAGTAGTGTGTAAAAGTACTCCAAAGCATAATATTTTGGAGTGCAAGGGAAAATTTTAGCACAAAAGTATCCATCATAGAGGAACTCAAGGAAAGTGGCATTAAAGGAGTGAATATGGGTCATGGGAACCCCCTTACCATTATATATTTTCAATTGGGAGTCGCAAAATACATAGGGAAAGCATGTAAGAGAGAATATCCTAAGAGGAAATTATGCTCAAGGTCCATAGTGATGATTTCTTCATAGAAGTGGAGAGGGGAGGTGGTATAGGATTAGCATTTAGCTTAGTTTACAAGGATTATAATTGATGTAGGATATGTTCAAGGATGATCTCAATGGGGCACTTGATGGAAATATCAATGTGATGAGTAACAAGAGTGTTATTGGATTCCAATATCACTAAGAGGGGAGAGGGGGCATGAATTAGTGATATAACAATTTACAAGCCATTTTTCACTTAAACAAAACCTGAAGTATTATGTAATGAAAATAAAAATGGATAACAAAATAGATAAGACACACAAAGAATATAACATGGATTCTGTCTTGAGTAGAAACCCTCTAGAGAATAAAACTACTCAAATTGCCTCACTGGCTTATGTGAAATATCCTTTTACAATGCCTCACTGGCTTGACATAGGTCTCACTAACAATGATATCTCACTCACAGACTTTTCAATGTCTCACTAGTTTTTTCTCTCTTTACCTTTGATTTTTATACAATGTCAAAATATGTAAGAGAAATGGTAATCATAATCTAATATAATACATTCATGGGTACATGTGATACTTATGTACCAAATAGTGTATCATAGTAAATTAGGACTACAATATTCTCAACCAGATATTTATGATTTTGAAAACTAGTGTGCACAATGAACAATGAATGTTTATTGAGTAAACAAAAACTTTTTTTGTACATTGATAATGTCCCCACTAACATGTTTATATAATATTCTTCATTGTCCAACTGAAATACAACTACCTTGTAGAAATGATTTGTAAGTTATTCAAACTATCTTTGCGCATGTGTTTGATTATACAAAAAAATATGATTATCATTTTCCATAAGAAAACTTTTAAGAAATGTGTAGGTTTGTATCTGCTTTTCTCATAATAAATTAGAGTAAGTAAATCATTAATAGAAAAAAAATTATATGTCTTGATCTTCAAACAAGTACAAACAAATTTTATTCAAACTAAACAATCTTTGTAACAAGACCTCGATAGTAGTTAAGGATAAAAAATAGTGTATATACAAACCAAAATAAAGATACCTTACTCAATACCGACAAACCATGACTAGGGTTTAGAATAGAATAAAAAAAATACTTAAATCATGTATGGAATAGGGTTGGACAAAACCCTCACTTTCAAATTAACATAAAATATTTTCAATGTATGTGAAGGTTTAGTCTACTCACTTTAGTCACAGACTAAACTCCACTAATCATTAGGGTACCTCCAATTCTTCCACTTCTCAGTTTTATTGTAACAAGGTTCTTTCCCGAGATTTTATTAACAGATTTGAGCATAGTTATTTAGCATTGAATTGTTGTTTCCTCTATTTCTTGTTTGAATCCACAAACAACAACAACAATCTTCCTCAACACCTTTGAATGGTCTCAGGAACATTTAACCTACTTGATCAGGCTAGGTCAACTTTGACTGGAATAATTTGAGGATGGTTACGGGAGGTTGGTATTGATGCTTACTATCTTTGATGAATCCAGACCCTAGAATCAATAGGTTCAATACTTATTCCATTCACTCACTATTCCAACGTTATTTATTCCATTAACTAAATACGTGTAATGCATCTAGTTTACAGCATCGGCCCTGAAGCAGTTTAACATCCCCTCCAAATCTAAGTCAGAAATTTACTTTTCTTTGAAAATTAACAAAACTAAAACAACTTAAATCTGTCAATGAAGTTGCATGACTGGATTTGACAGTCAACAGTGACTTCCTTCCTTGATAGAGATATAGATATCAAACAAACTAAGAAACTCAAACTCCACAAAACCATGGGTAAATGAACACATCTTCCTAAATACTAACATTGTTTGCCACTACATAATCGATTTCAAAACAATGGAAACAGAGAAGAGTGGTTCTTACAGGTGGAGTCAAGGCCTTTTCTTTCACCTCTGTTTTGCCGTGCACCGAATATAAAATGAAACCCTATGTTTTTTTTTGAAGTTATATTCCTGTGTTCATCAAAATTTTGACAACTTGTATGGTTGTCGAAATACCGACCAACACGGGACTAGATTAAAAAAAAATCAATTTTTTCCTTCTATAAACCGACCAAGGAAAACCATTTTAATGCTTGGTCGGAAATGTTGGTCTAAAAAGTGGGTCTAATGTACTAGTGGAACATGTTGAGAATTGAGTAAAGAGTGGATGCTTATGGTAGGTGTAAAACACAATAGAAAATGTAAATGTGGAAAATTAACTGAAATTTAGGTTATTCAAATTTAAACATGTATGGAGAAAATGAAGAAAGAAATGAGAAAACAAGAATAAACACCATACCAAAGCACAGTCACCACTTGATAAATGGAATTTCCTTTGAAATCTAGATTTATTTTATGCTCAAGCAGCCAGACCACAAGTCCTATATATAAAACAAACATTGCCATTGTCACCCATAGTGCTGGAGTAAATGGATGTAAGAATGTCCAACCATCGTTAACTTCCTCATTTACGGTCGTGTGAGCTACTATCACTAAACCTATTTTTGTAAATGGCTATGTGAAATCAATAATTACACTCTGCTCTGCTGTAATTGTAATGTCACCCACAACTGCATCATATTCCTACCAAAGCCAAAATGTATTTATAAGATCAGCAAGTCTGTAATAATATTCCCAAGTAGTAGAAAAACAAGGAAAATACAGACCTTGAGATACACTTGGCAGATGAGTTCATCATAAGTATCATTTTTCCAATAAAGAGGAATGAAATCATATAGTAGTTTATAGTCAAGCCTTTTCACAACAGCCTCAAACACATCAATGATGAACCAGCTGAATGTAGTCTCATTACTCTCAGTGTTAACAAAGACATTGACAAATTTCTCCCATCCAGTCACAGGTACTGCAATCTTCAGCCTCTTTGGAATTACCCAATCATGAGGAACCATGGAAAGCCCACCTAGCCAAATCATGAATTGAAGACCTTCGTTACCAAAAAATGGTGTTTTGAATAACTTAGATGAATTGTATGACCAATACCCAAAAATTTGATAGATTTTTCCCACCATATTCACTATCTCATAAGTATAACCATTTATTTCCCCATCATAGAACTTAAGAGGTCTGATTAAGCCAGTAAAATCTATTAAGAAAATCTCCTACATTAACTTTCTACCTTGCTGGAATACCTTGATTTTGGTAGTTTCAATTACTGCAAGAGTTGAGGGTTTCAGAAAACTTAACCTTGTGTTTCTTTCCATCTTTTCGATTGCTTGAGCTATCATGAGAACTGAATCATAAGCCAATAAACCATATGTATTGAGTTCAATGTTTTTATTGCTAGGATTGCCAAGTCTAAATTGTCTTTCCCACCTTTCACTGAAATTGTTCAGTTGTTCAAAATTTGGGATATGGGTTTTAACTCCAAGAAGTCCTTCAATAGATGACATTGTAAAAGCATTTACCACATAATCCCACAAAATGGTAAGCTCTTGGGTTGTTATCCAGATGTAAGTATCCCCCATCATTCCCATCTTTTGTGCCTCCATGAGTATGGTCATGGCTAGATTACAAGGGGTGTGAATAACAAAAAGACTTGACTTTATTATCTTGAGTTTATAGAGTTCTTCTCTTACCATCTTTTTCTGCGCAGTTGAAGAAATCATCGATGTGTATACAATTTTAGAATGGAGATCTCTGAGAGCATCATACAATGAGGACATGGCTCCGCAACCAAAATCATGGTTCGAGTAAATTAAAGCAATGCTTCTCTAGCCGTAATGGTCGACCAGAGCTGCAACAGCTTTCATTTGAGTGCGATCTTTGTGTGCCATGTGAACAAAATAAGGGAATCTCTGTTTGGAGATCACAAGACTTGAGAAAGATAAGGACAAAATGGGTACATTGGCTACCTATGCAAGATCTGATATGAAGGGTGTAGCCTCAGATGTCTATGTCTCTATCAATGCTACTACTTCATTGGCCAAAAGATCAATAGTTGCATTCATCCCATAAAAACTAAATATTTATGAATGAAATTTAAAAAACTAAGCTTTAGATCTTCCACCATAACTAAAGGCAATTTTATTATGTCTTAAACATATTCGTTAAAAATAGTGAACACTTTTACTCATTTCATCCTATTGTCAAATAGACAAAAATAAAAATTTGTCAACAATGCAAACTAATCAAAAAAATGATTTAATATTCAGGTAAGTGCAAGAAGTTGGGTACCAATTTGGCAGAAGTCTTATAGAATTAGAAGATGCTGCTCGAAATGGGCACCCATTTTTAAAAAATGGGTACTTGATTTTGGTTCGAGAACTCGATCTGAAATTCAAAAAATGGGTGCCCATTTTTTCAAAACAGGTGCCCATGTTTTTCAAATCGGGTGCCCATTTTTTCAAATCAGGTACCCAATTTTTTTCAAAATGGGTACCCGTTTCTAATTTTTTTTTGTAATAACTAAAAATGCATTCGAACAGTTCAATTTTTTTAAAGAAACTGGTGCTTGTTTTTTGAATTTAAATAACAGGAACTCATTTCTTAAGACATTAGCGGGAAACACACATCTACCTTAGATTTCATTTCAAAATAGGTTTGGTTTAGGCTTGGTGGAACCAAGCCTATACCTTAACCTCCAAAAATTTGGTTAAGTCACTAGAATGCCAGATTTTTGCCTTGTCATAATTTTTTGAGAGCCTTCTTGATCATATTTTTTTATGAAAAAAAATCCATTAGAGTTCTCACTGTCCTAATTTCAAAACTATAAATTTCATAGTGATAAGATTATTTTTACTATTTTAGCATTATTTATTAGTTAAAAGTGGTACCTAAATGTAAAATAGTGAGGTTCACTAAAACTTTAATAACTATTTTGTTTTTAGGTATTTTGGAAAATAAATTGTATGACATCAATCTATTATACAATTCTCTTGAAGATAAACAAAAATAATTTTGAAAAAATATGAAATTTTCATCAAATTATGGTGGTTGTACACCAGATGTTGAAAAAATGTATTTCATAGTCAATGAAAAATTAATTAAAAAAAAATATATTCAATAAAAAAATAAGGAAAAATATGATCATCAATATTTGTTGTCTTAGGTATATTCCCCAAAAGGATTTAGAAAAATTCATTTATTTAGGTAAAACTATGGTGGTCGTACACGGCTATGGTATGGTCATGAAACAAGCATTTTGAAAACATGGGTTTTAAACATTCCTACTAAAAAGAAATTTATACCATATGGTATTTAAATAAATTACATAATTGAATAGTGGACTCCGAGAGATAGATTTTATATTACTAATTTTTTTTGAGATTCAATCTCTAAGTGCCTCAAATTTAGACATCAATTGATAGAAAATTTGAAAAAAAGGGAAAACATTTCCACTTTTTGCCCAAAAGTGGGATTCAACTTCTTAAAACCACCCATTCATTAATCATTGAGATTAGGCCCATAGTCTTAATTTTTGGCTTTAATGACTCTTTAAGAAATGGGCAGACATTATTTAAATGAAATAGGTGCTCGTTTCTAAATTGGGAGCCTATTTTTTATTCAACAATCCAAATAAATATGGGTGCCTATTGTTGGTGCTCAAAAATGTTGGACCATTTTGAGGCCAACTAACATGTGCCTCTGCAATTCTAACTTGATCAAGCCAAGGCTAGTAGGCCTTAATAAAAAATGCTTTCAAACTGCACAATCATGTGCACAGATAAAAGCAATTCCTTCCAAAGGGGTTAACAATCCTTGTAGGAAAAACAACCTAATATCCTAATCGTCAGATAGCTTGAAATCTAAACTAAGGCTTGAAAATAATGCTAAACCTAATTGAAATGCTTTGTAAAGAAGATAACACATATGATATGTAAACCACAGAAATAACAAAATGACCATTACAAATGAAAAAATAGACCAGTGCCTGATGTCAAATTGGGAATAGGGTCAATTATATTCAATCCTACGTATAAACAGAGATGGTTTTAAGGTAACTCACTCCTGTAGAGCAAGACCATCATCCTATTGGCTTCAAATAAAACAAAACTTTAAACAACTTATACAATTAGTCCTATGGTTTTTAACCCAACTTAAGATCCCGAGAGGAACAATAACAACTTCTCAGACGATGCTACTGATATTCAAATTGTATAAATTAATCATAAATAAATGCATCAAATAGAGAACATAGTAGGATACCCTAGTTCACAGAGTAATCTGAAAAACTAATTGAGAATAAGAAACTATATTAACCTTAAAGCATAAGCACTTATTTGATATTTGCACTTGAGATTTTGGACATTATATTCAAATCTGAGTTCGGAGAGTTTTCCAATTTTTTGCCGTGATATTGATATTTTTTCGTTGTTTACAATATGAACTAATATAAATATATTTTCCAATGGTTCTCTATGAAAGGACATGCCCTATCACAAGACCTAATCCTAGCAAATAACCTTAAAAATACATAATAAACCATAATAATGGTTCTTAGAGAAATATTTCCCGTACAATTAATGTGCTTTATGACATTTTAGGTGCTCCATGCATAATAATCTGATATTTAATTTCTTGCACAAAATGCCTAACATTGGGTAGTGTTAAGAAAATAAAAAAACATTACATGTATAAGGTTTTCATAGAAAACTATTTATTATTCATTCATTAATTAATGAAAAATAAATTCATGCCATACATTATGCATGTATTTGATAAATAAAATGAGAAAACAAAAATTAAAAATTAATTATTATGTTACCCACATTAACATAAGAACTCATAATAATAAGACAATACTTGAAGTATCAAATCAAATATGACATCATGTTTTAGCATTTAACTTTTATTTTCAAAATAATACATAATGCATTTGTATGAGTTTATTTTTAAAATATATCTATAAATATAATGCAATGTAATATTGAGATATTAAAAACATTAGGGTTAAAAGATTTTACAATTTATCCTTAGAAGGTGGCATTTATCCTATCACATTTTCATTTAAATAATTTTGACATAGGGTAAATGCAAATTCAATAACAACCCTAATATTAATAATAGTTGTAATATAAACCCATTTTAAGGGTTTATGAAATAAAATATTCCAAAACAAAAACCCTAAACAAGAAAATGAGAAATCAATTAATTTTATATTTACAAATAATGTAAAATTACTCAAAGCCTTTTCACCCTTCAAAATAAAATTATTCACGTTAAGAATACAATAGGGTGAAAAATACAAAACTATATTTAGGGATATGAACACTAAAAATTTACATCAAAAATATCTCAAAACCATAAACATAATGATATTTATCAAGTCATTTACTTTATCATATTTTTAACTTTAGGGTTTTTAGGGTACTTTGAGATGAAACAATAAAATTAGAAATAAAACCAAGTCTTATAAAGACATATAACATTGTATAAAAGAAATCAATTACTATTATGATCCTAATAATTCATTCTTAAATTATTAAAAGGAAATCAATAATCTAATATTAATATCTTTATTTATACATATATTGTGAAGGAATAACATAGAGTAATTGGCAGGGGGTAGAGTCGGGTAGTTAGGTAGGAAAAAGGGATGGGTCGAGAGGTCGATTGTTCAACTCCCTCTCCCCATTCTTTTTTCCTAAAATCGAAAAATGAAAAATACATAGACAAATAATATTTACATTATTTAATTTGAAAAGTAATTTTAAAGAAGAAATTACTCCCTGTGTAAGAGGTTGTATTCACTTCTTATTTGCGCATGAAAACTAAAATAAATAAATATCTCCTCCTAATCCTCTCGAAGAAAATAAATTGACCTACTGGTTAGGGGGTAGGAGGGTAGGTAGGTAGGAAAAAAGGTCGGCTTGAGAGATCGAGGGTTCAAATCCCTCTCACCACCTTTTTCACTTAATTTATTTTATTTATTATTTTCAGAATTATTTTATTTCAAAATGAATATACATTAAATAAGTTGAAATAAAACAATTAACAACCTAATATATGAAAATAAAAAGTGACAAACATACATGCCTTTTTATCATTTCAATTTTTTATCATAGGAAATTATATAAAACTGAAAATTAAGATCATACTTCCTTGACAATTTTGTATATATCTTGGCCTAATTTTTTAGGTGCTAACACATGTTATGCGAAACTATGAGCAAGAATAGTATGTTTGCTACCTTGGTTTTTAGTTTAGGATAAGCTTGGTAGGACCAAGCCAATGTTGGACTTGCAAAAATATGGCTAAGGCATTGAAATATAAAATTTTTACCTTGTCATATATTTTTTGGACACCTTCTCGGATGAATTTTTTGACGAAATGAAAACCCATTTTAGTTCTTATTATATAGATTTTTAAAATATAAATTTCATAGTGATATGAGAAAGTTTAATATTTTTACAATGTGTTAAGCCAATGTGGTACCTAAACTTGAAATACTAAGGCTAACTAAAATTTTAATAACTTTTTTAATTTTACAATTTTTGAAAAATGAATTATGTGACATCAATCTACATAGAATTTCCTTGAAGATGAATTTTTTTTAAAAAAAAAGTTAAGTTATCATCAAATTATGGTGGTCGTATAGTAGAGGTTTTGAAAATGTACTTTATAGTCAATTAAAAATTAATTAAGCAAAATATTCAATTAAAAAATGAAAAAAATATTCTCATCAATCTTCAGTGTTTTAGGTACCTTTCCCTAGAAGGTTTCACAAAAAATCATTTATTTACTTCAAAATAGGGTGGTACTACATGTGTGTGGTGTGGTCCTAAAACAAACAATTTGAAAATGTGGTTTTTAAACATGCCTACTAAAATCAAATTTATACCATGTGGGTATTGAAATAAATTATTTTGAGTAATAAATTTTATATTACTCAAGTTTTTCGAGATTCAATCTTTAACTGCCTTAAATTTTGACATCAATTGACAGAAATTTTGAAAAATAGGGAAAACACTTCCACTTTTTGTCCAAAAGTGGGACTCAACTTCTTGGAGCCACCCAAAAGTAGTGTCCAAGAAACAAGAATCATAAGCTAGTTCCCTAGAAGTATCAGCTTCTCTCCTCCTACCTCATCCAGACTTTGGGGACTAGAAGTACACACTTGAATTGGTTCATAGGCCGAGCATCCTTGACAATGTAGAATCGTGAGAGGTTTTTGAGGATGATCAACAGCTCTGACAATTCTTGGAGAATGATGAGATATTTACTGAATGATATTTTGATAGAGGAGAAAATCCTTGTAGTAATTTTTCCCTAGATGAAAAAGGAACCTGGAGTAAGTGATTATGAAGTTAAAAGGAAACAAGTTTCCCTCTAGTATGATCTCTTCAAAAAATTTGTTTGATAGGCATGATGAATATGTGAAGAAGAAGAGAGAAGATATGGGGGTAACACCTCTAGAAAATATGAGATTTTGAATAACGTAGATGGGCAAAACTTGAAGATGATAAATGTCAGGAAATGTTGTACAGAAGAGGAGAATTTTTTTGTAAGAATCTATAAATATCTTATAAAGATGTATTTTCTTGGTTCTATGATGATTTGAAATTTTTCATTTGAGAAAAGTTCAAACACCACATTTCTCTGAAACCTAAAACTGATTCTTTCTGTCAGAAATAGAGAAACTATAACCCCATAGTAGTTGATGTTATCTTTTAGGAAATTGAAAATATTCTACAGGCGTGAACCATCTATCCCATCGACCATTCCACTTGGATAGCCAACAAAGGAGAGATTTGAATCTGCATATATTTTAGAAATTCGAATCAAGAATCTCTCAAAGATAATTATGCATTACCTAACATGGAGAATGTTTTATAGACGGTAGTAGGCTCAGAGATAATGTATATGCTAGATAGTTTCTTAGGGTATAATCAGATAGAATTTGATGAGAGCGACTAGCACAAAACAACTTTTGCTACTCCATGGGGCATATTTTCTTATATAACAGAATGCATTTCGAGCTAATCAACACAGGTGCTACTTTCCTATGGGTAATGGATTTATCATTCAAATATTTAAAAAATAATATCATAGTCATGTATTTAGATGATCTCATAGTATTCTCAAAGAGATGAAGAAACCATTTGGATGATTTAGAGGTAATCCTAAAGAGGTGTTGGGAACATGAGATTTCCTTGAACTTGAAGAAGTCAGTCTTCTGCATCACTCAAGGAAAGTTATTCGCTCATATTGTGTTGTGTGAAGGAATTCACATAGACCCTAAAAGAGTCAAGGAAATTTAGCAACTCAGCCTCTCTTTAAGAAAAATTTGGGTAAAATCACTCTTTGGCTAGTTTCCTGAGAAGGTTTGTGCTTGATTTTTTTAACTACTAAACATATACCTGATATGATAAAAGGGGATTAGGGGTTTAGATGGAATGAAGCTGGTAAAGAAGCCTTAAAAATATAAAATAAGCTATAGCTAATGCTTCTGTATTGACACACCTTAATTTTAGCAAAGAATTTCTTACTTACTACCACACCTCTGAACACACCATGTCTGCAATTTTGTTACAAGAAAATGAGGAAGGATTTTAGGCACCAATTTACTTTATGGGAATCCCATTGAAGAATCATAAATTGAGATATTCACAAATTGACAAGCAATCTTGTGCCATTGCAAAGGCTCTTAAACATTTCAGTAGTGTGGATTGCAAAAGTATAAGAGTATGAAATTGAGGTCAAACCAACCAAGCTTGTATGTGGAAAGGTTCTTTTTAGAATGATAACTAAGAACAAACCTGAACATAAGGATTTGTCTAAGGTGTTGATGGTAAGTATGAAAGATCCTCAATTCTTGGATATTCCTTACTTCCTTACTTATGGTGAATGCCTAGAAGATCTTTCCCTAAAATAAAAGAGAAATCTAATGATAAATATTGAGAGATATGTCATATGGGATGACAAGTTATAAAAATGGGCTCTAGAGGGAACTTTCCTAAGATGTGTGAATAAGAAACAAAAACAAAATATACTAAAGGCTTTCCATGATGATGCGTGTAGAGGTGACTTCTCTTCTACAGTCACAACCTTCAAGATTCTGAGGCAATTCTATTGGTGGATAGGGATGTTCACAGATTCCTACCAATGGGTATCAAAGTGTGAGAAATGTAAAAAGTTTGTGGGTAAACCCCAATGGATTGTACTACCTTTAAAACCTATCGTGATAGAAAGACCTTTTCAACAATAGGCCTAGATTTTATACAACCTATTAATTGACATTCAAATGGATGACACACACATATACTCGCCACCACATATTACTACACAAAATGGGTTGAGGCCAAAGTTGTGAAGAAGACTATTTTTGAGGTTGTTTGTGAATTCCTAAAAGAAAATATTTTAGTATACTTCGGGGTACCCACAAAGTTGGTGATGCATAATAAAACATACTTTTCTTCAATTAAAATAGTACAATTTTATTATGACTATGGAATCTACTTAGCACATTCATTTGATTACTATGCTCAAGGCAATGGCCAAGCATAATCGAGTAACAAGAACCCGATTAGTATATGAAGAAGTTAGTATGAGAAACTCAAAAAAATTGGGATAGTAAGTTGTATGAATCTCTCAGGAAAGACACAATTACTCCTAAAAGATCCATCATTATATCTCATTTTGAGTTGGTGTGTGGGACTAAAGCCAATTTATCCCCCCACCCCTCAAGATTTCCATATGAAAACTTTAAATAGCATTAGAAGATTCTACGTTTCGTGATGGACTTGAGAAAATGATTTTGTATTTGACAAAACTTGAAGAAGAAAGGGAAGAAATTGTTGATAAGATAACTCAACATCAAAAAAGACTAAAAAAAACATTTGATAAAAGAGCTAAACCTCAAAAATTCATGGAGGGAGATCTAGTCTTTCTCTAGGATAAGAGAGTAGAGCCTAAAGGTGTGCATGCTAACTTTGATTCATTATTTAAAGGTCCATTCAAAATATATCAAGTGTGTGGGTCTAATTCTTTCAAACTAGCTTATCTAGATGGTGTGATTTTACCATTATCATATAATAGGAAAGATTTGAAATTATATTGACTATGAAATAAGCAATCCTTGTATTTGTAAAATAGCAATTAGGTTTTCTTTTTTGTGTCGTGCTCTATTTTTTGGTCTTAACTTGAGTTTAGTTAAGATTATCCTTGTTCTATCTTTTTTTATGTGAAACCAGAGATTCTAAGTTCCTACTGGATCCATCATGATCCTCATCCCCAATCAGAGCCAGTTGTTACCATATTCTAGTCCCCAGATGTGAAAACTGATGTTATATTTGAAAGAATACAAGTGTATAGTTTTCATTTCAAGAATTGAGTCCTCTTACCACCCCCAATAATATTATTCTTGCAATATAATTCAAGTCTTTTCCTTCAAGTCGAGATGTAATAAAATTGGGTAATCATGTTTAGTCAAGTTTTCCGCTTTACCACTGAGTCACATTAGAACACAACTAATGCCAATCCAACTCCCAAGTTCACAGAATGAAAGCATAGAGGAAGAAGTTTAGGAAAGTAATTCTTTAACTACTAAGGTCATTCAGAAATAGTAGCAGAAGAGTACAATTTCCAAAATTCTAAAAGGATAACTCTATGTTTGGGTTAGAGGTTTTTGAAGTACTCATTTCGTCTGAAAGTTAAGAGGAGAGGTGCAATTTTTGAAAGACTAGGTAAATAGATAAATAAGACAACCTCCAAAGCTCAGGAATGGAAGTTGAATGGTGCACTTTTTGAATTCCCGAAAGAAAGTCATGTCAGGTTCTTGAAGAAAAAAGATAGGGTGTATACGAAAGATGAAACTAACACCTCAAGAAAAGATAGTTAGTTATAATCAAGAATTATCCACACTCCCTATGATTCCAAAGCATGTAAGATAATATTATCATATTCTGAAGCAATATTTGAAAAACCTAGGGTATGTGCATGATCATGGTATGCCAAAAAGTGGCAATGTGAAAAACAAGTCCTGATTGATAGACTCTTTGAAAAATAACTATAACTTTCAAACAATATAACATTTTTTAAATCTGAAATATACATCAAATTCTATGGTTTAGCTAATACAATAATAATAAACAATTCTTTCAATTTGATGAAGTTTAGACTATGTTAAGGTGTTGAGACACAAGAGTTTTTATATTCATGAAAATTTGGAGCAGAAAAATCATAATTAATTATTTACTTGGAAAAAAAATACAAAAAAATATACATCACATCTAGACATGAGTCTACTACTTTTATCTAGAATCTTTAAAAAAAATATTATCATTTGATTTTGTTTAATGTGGTCAGACATACACCTACCTATTATCTTTCTAGTCTTGATTGATAGACTTATTGAAAAATAGCTATAACTTTCAAACTGTATAAATTTTTTGAAATCCAAAACATGTGTCACATTCTATTATTTTCCTACTAAAAGAAAAATAAAAAAATTTCAATTTGATAAAGTTTAGACTAAGTTAACGTGGTCAGACACGAGAGTTTTTATATTTTGGAAAAGTTGTAGAATAAAAATCATAATTAATTACTTACTTGGAAAAAAACTTACAAAAAAATATGTCACATCCGGATGAGTCTGCTACGTATATCTACAATCTTGTAAAAAAAAATTATCATTTGATTGGGTTTAAGGTGGTCAAACATACACCCGCTTCTTATTTTTTTCCTGAAATTTTTGTAAGTACTACATTAAAATTTGAAATTTTCAACATATAGAATAATTGTTTTACAAAAAAGGCCTAGTATCTTTGAAACTAAATTCAATTTTCTATAGATTCTCTTTTTACATATTTTTGATATAATATTTATAAGTTGTTTAAATTTTTATGTCAACTTGTGTAAACCTAATTTTTTGAATTTTCATTGCCACTTAAGGGCCTAGTTTAGCATACCATGATCCTGCACATACCCCCAATCTAAAGAGGAAAAGAAGAATCAAAATTAGTAACGTTAAAGTGCTAGCTTTGAAGTTCTACAAATCACAATAATTTTGAAAACCCTTAGTGACTTAAACTTTTCACCATAGATCTGAACATTAAATGTATAGAATAATTTGTTTGAAAGAATATCTTGTCCAACATTTAATGCATTTAATTTCATTTATTTACCATGTGATTTGTCCAATATTTGCCTTGATTGTGTAATAGTTTGTGGGAGATGTTAAATTGAAGCATCACTATAGAGACACATTAGTGAATTCTCTTGCATCATTATCTATGAGAACATAAATCTATCACATCCTCTAAATTCATTGAATGACACTCTAGTATGCCTTTATTTACCACCTTAATGGTATTGAGAGCTTATAGAAAGAGATCAATGACACAACTTGCTAAGTCATTTGACTTGGGAGACCTTCACATAAGGGTCCACTAGAAACCAAGACACCCAATCACATAAAAATTAATAGAAAGTAGTCTTATGGAAGTAGTTGGATTCCCAGTCACTGTGCAATCTCTAGAACTAATGAGGGAGTGTGTTTCTCATTTCAGCCCTGCAACCAAAGAAATAAAAATAGTCAATGAAGAGGTTATTTTTACACTCTAGATAGTGTTGGGAGTTCCCTTTGATCTTCAACTTGTAGATTTATACTTTGATGGATAACTTTAATATAAATTTGACTCTATCATCACTCCAAAGTCTACAAGGAAGAGGGCCAATTAACAAGGATCAAAAGAGATCCTCCTACACTTTGAACCTTAATGCTCAAGCGGGTGTACCCTTGATTCACTTCTTGAAAGGAATCACTAAATGTTATACCAATATACACCTTACTAACTAATTTAAAGATTTTATCATTTGATTTGTTTGTGTGATTGATGATGATGGATTACATCCAGAGAAGGGATCAGTGCCTTAACCAGGGCATAGAGTCACCTAATAGCATACATCAACTGAAGACCCTAACTCAAACACACTTGAATTCAGGATAAGTGCTTTGCCTATTATCCCTCTCACTCACATACCAGGAAAACAAATTCTCATCAAGCCATGAACTCACTAAAATTACCCAAAAGACTTTAATCCTAACTTTGTTAGGAACTCAAAGATAATCTCAAAATACTCTTTGTTTACCATATACTAACCCACTTTGTGAAGTTAACATATATGGGCTCAAGAACAAAATAAAAAGACATACACCACTATGAGATTGGAATTCAACTATATTCTCATTAAGGCCTGCAGAAAACTCACCACTTAACCTCACAACTTAGCGAACAAAGGAGATCTAACCTACCTTGGTTACATCTAGTGAACTGGCGACAAAAGGCTTTTTGCCAGTTCATAGAAAGATTTATCTTACCGCTAGAAACTTTAGTGACTACGTGACCTTCCTTCATCGAGTCACCAATTATTTTGGAACATCGGCAATTCTCTTTGCAAATGAGCGAAACCCTTTGGAAATTTGTCAGTCGCTAACCTTATTTATCTGGACTGCTAAGGCCTTAGACCCCACCTGGGCCCACTTTATGCCACTTGTCATTACCTCATTTGCAGCTCATGGTCGGTCACACTGACACAGGACCCACCTTCTGTAAGCCTTATAATCAGACGGCAGGCATAAGATCTCATAACTCTGACAAAACTCATGAGAACTTACACTGACCGTAGATCTTTTCCTTGTCACTGATCTCTCTGACAATGACCCCACCTACTACATCATCCATGTCGACCAATAACATTTGAACAATCCTGCACCACCTGGCAAATGGCCCCACTGAGAACATTAAGCCACTTGGAAGATCAGATGGCTAGCGCAAGATCTGAAAGGCTTGGAAGATTCTATGCGCTTACACACTAACTGTCGATTAGGAATCCTCTGATTTAGATACTGGGCCCACCTGACAACATGTCTAGCTCACACAATGTGGACCAATCATAGTACAATAAATCAACATATCTGGCAGATGGACCCGCCAAAAGAAAAGGTTATGTCACACAAAAGAATCAATAGTTGTCTCAAAATCTCATACGTCTAACACATCTCATAAGAATTTACACCCGCTGTTGATTCCCTGCAAGTGTCAAGACCCTCTGACAAGCCGGCAACCCAGGTCCCACTGACAATAGTCAACATGTTAAAACATGGACCAATAAGATGTCACCATTTGTGCATACGTGTCAATGGACCCACCTATTTGAAAATCTTTGTCATAAATGAAATCGATGACCATCTTAAGTTCATAAGCCTCTAACACATCACATAAGAATTTACGCCCACCATCAGATGGAGATGGTGTCAAAGAGCCGGGCCCAGGAAAATCCAAAGCTGAAACATTAGGAGGTATTAAAACAGTCAGACTTAGGAAAAATTAAAATACACTGGGCGCTGGGAACTTAGGAAAGATTAAAGCGCAGGGACATAGGAAAAATTAAAGGGGACCCCGTCGACACATGAAAAACCTAACCGCAAACATGGTAAAGTGGTCTCTAATAAGAACATGTGGATTAGGATCTTAAGTGGCTAGAATAAAGGTAACATGAAATTAGAACAAGGCCAGGGTTTTTCTTACCAATGACTATATTTTCAAAAATTTGAACCAAGGGTTTATGCCAGAGACCTAAAAACAACTGTAGAGACCAGAAGAAAAGGGCTAGAGCCATGAAATTTTTTGCATGTGGTAACAGATAGATCCACTATCCAAAATTTATTCCACTTACCCATTAGGGAAGTGTACACATATTGGGATTTTTCTTACTCAGCTTCACTTTTTAGTGGAAAAAAGGTGGACGACCATAATGTTAAAAGAGTGGATTGAGCATGATAGGTCTAGCAAATCCAAACTTCCCAAGAGTATCTATGGTGAATCTAAAAAGAGAATTGAAATTAGAAGAGTGGGCTTTCTTTTTGGTATAGACCATGTGCGCAGATGAAAGATACATAGACTGGACAAAGCTTATTAGTGATA
This sequence comes from Chamaecyparis obtusa, assembly GCA_027943335.1. Lineage (NCBI taxonomy): Eukaryota > Viridiplantae > Streptophyta > Pinopsida > Cupressales > Cupressaceae > Chamaecyparis > Chamaecyparis obtusa. The sequence continues at coordinate 2,400,880 of BSBK01003644.1, read as the reverse complement.
GACTTAGGTTCCTAATGTTGAGTGCTAAAAATTATTGTTCCTTTATGTATTTGTATATTATATATTCCCTAACAAGTACAAAACATTGGCTTATTCTTAGTCATGTCAAAGATTTCAAAGATGACATATAAATCTATGACTTCTATTCGTGCTTGCAACAACACAAACTTTATGTGAAATTTAGGAGAGTGAATGATGTATTTACCATGAGATTAACCCAAGAATTACAATGGTGTATTAAATAGAGGTTATCTCCATAGGTAGATGGTACAATTTCTAAGTATGGCAACTATTTCACTTAGTACCCAACTTTCACATATTTCTGCATTGGTTAATTCGATGATTTTCACTACAAGTTGTGTAGATATCCTGATGAAAAAATGGTGTTAATCAAGTTATGTCAGAAAATAATTATAGTGAACAAAAGGTGTGGCAAAAGAAAAAAGGAAAGGATACTATTTCCTATAAAAGTAAGGGCATATTCATACTCCTCTACTTCTAATGCTACAAATGTAGTCAAATCTTCTGCAACTAGATATCCCTTCAATAAATACGAGGTCATTAGGACCCAATATGATCCTAGCAACTTTGTCAAAAATAATTTGCATCTAGGGTTAGCATTCTGCCATGTGCTAGAGGTGAAATACTTTTGGATAAATTATAAAGATGATATTGAAATGAGAGAAAGGTATTGGTCAAGACTTATTGTAGACCTTGAATCAAGCTATACAAGGCGAGTCTCAATATTGGTGGCCTAGTGGGTGATGGGTTTCAATTACTTGACCCACAGTATTTGACAAAAATTAAAGGAACCCCAATGAAGCTCACAAATTAGGATGTTCCAAAAATTGATAATATTGATGTGTGCATGACTCTGATAATACAGAGAACTTGAAGGTGGATTGAGTGGAAAAAAATTGAGAGGAAAAAAGGAACCTCTATAAATCACTACCAAACCCTTCATAAAGCTAAGCGTCAATGCCTTTTGGTACTACCCCAACAGGTCCCTCAATTAAAGTATCTTCTCAGGATTCTAGAGGAGAACGTGAGCCTCTTTTCTCATGTTAGCAATTTCCAAATGTTTCAAATGAAGCATGTCTTCTGGGGTAGATTTGTACTAGGATAAACTAGTAGTAGGAACTGTGTTGGCAAACATAATCATACTCCATGAGGTAACGTATCTTTGATGAAATCCATTGAACCACAGGTTTCATGCATATCTATTTCTATTCATTCCACAAGCACATGAATAATTTTCCATAGGTTCATTTCACACACATATTGCAATGATCACATTTGATGAGAAAACATACTTTCAAGATAATTGGTCAAATAATTCTATTCTCTTTGTATGCTTCCACATTTTACATGTATGTCCATTAGATTTTTTTATGTTATAAAAGTCCCCAATTCTATTAAGCTTTGGTGGATGTCTATACTTTTCCCACAACCCCCATTTTGGCTTGAGCATGTAGAATAACTAAATCTTTCATTCATGATATTGGGATTAAAGAATAAAAAATTAACCCTATAAGAGATTGATTAACCTTTAATTTTCACATAGTAATACTTTATTTTATGTATTCTAGAAAATTTAATTAAATTTTCTCTTTTGGTAGGTTAACGAACTAAGAACTTTTGGGCAAATGCATAGAAGGAATTAATGTTTAGTAATTTCTGAAAGAGAAAACCTTTTTTAGTAATTCAAGTTGCAAAGTTGAGAAGGAAATGTATTAAATTAATTAATTAAAAATATCAGAATGTTATGAAGTGTATTTGAATGAACTCTCATTACTTCTTCACTGCTCATATGTTGTTCATGATTTCAACTTACAATCTATATTTTTGATGACTAAACATATTTCTAATGTTACTCCTTGGTGTATTACATTTATTATTACAAGTATAGATGTGTTATTAGATCCTTTCAGTTTCAAATAGAAAGTCTCTTTAATCAACCATGGATTGTTAGAGTAGATTTGATTATGTGGAGTTTCTAAAATGTTATGAACTGTATTTGAATGAACTCTCATTACTTCTTCACCACTCATATGTTGTTCATGATTTCAACTTACAATCTATATTTCTGATGACTACACATATTTTTGATGTTACTCCTTGGTGTATTACATTTATTACAGGAACTTTGCACAGTGTGTCTTTACACCACCATTTCATTGTTGGATTTTTTTCTTCCCCATCTTCTATGTACGAGTATAGATGTGTTATTAGATCCTTTTAGTTTCAAATAGAAAGTCTCTTTAATCAACCATGGATTGTTAGAGTAGATTTGATTATGTGGAGTTTCTAAAATGTTATGAAGTGTATTTGAATGAACTCATTACTTCTTCACCGCTTCAAACTATTTGTAGTAACTAGGTAAGACAATAGTACTGTAATATGCCCTTTTCAGGCCTGGAAATATAGTGGTGAGAGATCAATGGATTTGATGTCCCTCAATTCAAGTCTAGTCAACATATAACAAGGACAAAGCATGCAGGGCAACGAAGATAACAAATAAGAAATTAGTTGCGCAGGAAGTGGCCACGACCAAGAAGCACAATAGTTGCAAATGATCATGTAGGTAGTACTTGATTCAAGAGAAATCAAAGTCGTGGATCACAAAACCACTATCCTCCCAGACCTGAAAAGCGTATAGGCCTACAACATTTCATCTTTCCCAAGAACTCCCAATACTTTGAAGCAGAGAAGAAGTTATGAGAGGAATTGTAAAAATGAAAATAAAAGTAGCAGACTCATTGAACATTCTCATGTTGAACATTATTATGTTTCTTTTTATTACAATTATAATTAGTTCCTTAGTAATTGATTTTTATTGCATCATTTTCTTTGGTTTGTCATTTTATTTTGAGTGTCATTAGTATGTTTCTTTTTATTGTAATTTTAATTAGTATGAATGAACAAAATAATGTCAATGCAATATTGGTCATTATAGCCTTGATGACTTCGATGAATGTGCCTATGTGTCAATGCGGTGTTGGGCCATGCCTGTTGAGGACGTCACGCACAACAACTAATCCTGGGCATCAATTTTGGCATTGCCCAAATAGGAAAAAGATTTGGATATGTAATTATATTTTATGTTTATAAATAATGTGACAACTAATCATTTTAGGAAGAATTGATGTAGTTTTGGTATTGTAGGGAAATAGTGGATGTCAATACTTCTAGTGGGTCGATGAAACAACATTTACATCTACCCTATCTAAATCTATACCTGATGTAGGAAATGACTACAACTTGTGCAAGGCTCGAGAGGCAGATAGTGCCGTCAAGATTGCTTCAATGGCGAAAGCAGAAATCATGTTTCTACGATGCCTTCTTTGTGTAGTTTGTGCACTACTTTGTTGGGACCATATGTGTAAATGTGGTTAATAGATGGCTATTATAGATAAATGAAGTTTTTTATAATTTCAAGTAGATACGCTGGACATATTTTGATAAACTCATGAACTTTTTGTTGTTTATGACTTCATTATGATTTTCAATATAAAGTTAAACAAAATTAAATATTAACCTTATTAAAAAAATTGAAAAATATTTATGATTTTTGATATAAAATAAAATAAAATAAAAAAATAAATATTTATGATTTTTTCTATAAAATTAAATAAAATAAAAAAATAAATGAAAAAATAAATTATTATATTAAAACAATTCAAAAAATTAAATAAAAATCATACTCAAATTCCAATTCTAGTTTCAAAAAGTGGAACCAAATGAAGGAAATGCATCTTCTCGCTCATATTCTGGGTCAACCAAATGGTCCAAACTATAATTTGGAAATGAAAAATTGGATTATCAAATCCATAATTTGAGCATTTCTAGCATTTGATCAGATGCATCATTTCCTAATTCCTGCTACCAAACGAGCCTTAATGTTTTCTAAAACTTTTTTTTTTTCTCGGTATAAACCAAGCAAAAGAGTTGCACTAACCCCACACAACAGTATAGATGTGAGTGATGATGGAGGACATGTTGGTGTCACCCCTGCTCTTTTTCCCCAAGTTATCACTGCGCACTGCAACACAAGTGACTCACAATCAAGGAAGGAATTTTACTGTGAGTTAAACCAATCACATACGACCCATTGACTTAAGCATATGCACGTTCCTACCAATTCAATCGATGGGCAAACAGGGAGGTCCCTACCTCACGCACAGTCCTTGACTCATGCACATGGTGATGAAGCAATGCTTGATGTTGTAGGACAGAGGCATTAGAAACTAATGTGGATTCTCCCTTACATGCACTTGTCCCTTCCTAGTGCCTTACATAGTAGGACCAAAATATGTGCATAGGGGATAGAGGTAGGTCTATGACCTCTCCCCATGCACCAAACAATGAAAGCACTTCATGTGCTTCTCTTCCATGTGAAACACAAAAAAATCCCCTTGTTTCGCTAGTACACACAAGGTTTTACTAGCGGATACATACATGGAGAAGGAGCTAGTCATAGTGGAAAGAATGGTCAAAATTTTAGAGATGGATTTGTCATTGAAAATCTGGTTACTAACACTAGTTTAGATACTATGTGCAATCCATTTTTTTAGAACATTATTGAAATGGGGGTAAATAACAGTGATCTACCCACTGTTGATCAATAATCAAAATAGGGCAATGATTTAGGAAACAATCAAAATTTGAGAAGGTCTTCAAGATAAAGAAAAATACCTTCCAAATTTTTTGATTACGAATTATTATTTGTAGAAGAGGCAGAGCCTCTGATTTTGATCTCTGATCATCTAGATCTAGCCAATTTTAAAGAAGCAATCAAGGATGAAAATTCTAAACATTGGTAGACTGCAATGAGAGAAGAAATGAATTCTCTAATTAAAAACCAAACATGGGATCTGACATCTCTTCCACCCAACAAGAAAGCATTGAGGAACAAGTGGGTTTATAAATTGAAGGAAGAAGACGAAGGTTGACATTGATTTCTTGCTAGATTAGTTGTCAAAGGATACTCACAGCAGCAAGGTATTGACTTTGATGAAATTTTTTCTCCAGTGGTAAAGATGACTACCATCAGGGCAGTTTTGGGCTTAGTTGCAACTTGGGATCTTGAGCTTGAACAGTTGGATGTAAAGACAACATTCTTACATGGAGATGTTGATGAAGAATTATATATGTATCAGCCTAAATGTTTTTTCAAAAAGGGCCAAGAGCATTTGTTTTGCAGATTGAAGTGGAGTTTATATGGGCTCAAGCAAGCCCCAAGACAATGGTATTTGAAATTCGATCAATTTATGCTTGAGCATAAGTTTGTTTTCTCAAAAGTTGATCCATGTGTGTATTTCAAGCATTTTCCCAATGGTGAATTTGTTATACTTTTACTTTATGTATATGACATGTTAGTTACATGCAGTAGCATGAAGCTTGTTTGCGAGCTTAAGAAGCAATTGGCAGGCAGATTTTCCATGAAAGATTTGGGGCAAGCCAAGAGAATACTTGGTGTGATGATTACAAGGGATAGACATAAGAGAAAAAATTGGTTATCATAAAAATAATACATTGATAAAGTATTGGACATATTTTGGATGCTAGAAGCAAAGCCGGTTAGCATTCCTTTAGCTCCTCATTTTCAGTTGTCAGCTGAATTATGTCCTAAAACTCAAGAGGAAAAATATTTTATGCAAAACATCCCTTAAAATTTTGCAGTTGGGAGTATTATGTATTCCATGATTTCTATTCATCTAGACATTTCTCATGCAGTGGGGGATATGTGCAGGATTATGGTATGCCAAACTAGGCCCTTAACTGGCAATGCAAATTCAGAAAATTAGGTTTCAAAGGCAAGTTGATATAAAAATTTGTACAAGTTATAAATATTATATCAAAAATATGTAAGAAGGGAATCTGTAGAAAATTGACTTTAGTTTCTAAGATACTAGGCATTTTTCAAAAAATAATTATTCTATATGTTGAAAATTTCAAATTTCAATGTAGTAGTACAAAAATTTCAGGAAAAAAATAAGAAGTAGGTGTATGTCTGACCACCTTAAACACAATCAAATGATAATATTTTTTTACAAGATTCAACATATAAGTAGTAGACTCATTTCCGGATGTGACACATATTTTTTTGTAATGTTTTTCCTAGTAAATAATTAGTTATGATTTTTGTTCTACAACTTTTCCAGAATACAGAAACTCTCATGTCTGACCACATTGTTAACTTAGTCTAAACTTTATCAAATTAAAAACCTTTTTTATTTTTCTTGTAGTAGGAAAAAATATAATGTGACACATACTTTGGATTTCAAAAATGTTATACATTTTGAAATTTATAACTATTTTTCATTAAGTCTATCAATCAAGACTAGAAAGATAACATGTAGGTGTATGTCTGACCACATTAAACAAAATCAAATGATAATATATTTCTATAAGATTCTAGATAAAAGTAGTAGACTCATGTCCAGATGTGATGTATATATTTTTGTATTTTTTCCAACTAAATAGTTAATTATGATTTTTCTGCTACAAATTTTCCTAAACATAAAAACTCTCATGTCTGATCGCCTTAACTTAGTCTAAATTTCATCAAATTGAAAGATTTTTTTTACTATTATTGAATTAGGTGAAGCATAGAATGTGATGTATATTTTAGATTTCAAAAATATTATATTGTTTGAAAGTTATTGTTTTTTTTCAAAGAGTCTATCAATCAGGACTTCTTTTTCACATCGCCACTTTTTGGCATACCATTATCCTGCACATACCCTGTGAGTAGTAAGAAGATATATGAGTAATCTGGGAAAACCTCAATGAGAGGTTGTCAAATGGATTCTCAAGTACTTAAAAGGTACCTCTAATTTTTCTTTATCTTTTGGGAATGATAAGGCATGTTTGCAAGGATTTATGGATTCTGATCTTGGTGGTGACTTAGATAAATGAAGATCCACTTCTGGTTATGCTTTCACTTTTTTGGGGGCAGCGATAAGTTGGGGCTCAAAAATGCAACATTCAGTTGCTCAATCATACCTAGAGGATGAATACATGGCTCTTTCAGACAGGGCCAAGGATATGGTATGGTTGCATCTTTTGTTCAAAGAATTGGGCTTGAAGCAATTAGATTTTATTATGTTTTGTGACAACAACAGTGTCATATTTACGACTTAGAATCATACCTCACAACATCAATCCAAACACATTGAGCTATGTTATCACTATATTTGACAATTGGTTAGAAGGCAAGCTTCATGTGGAGAAGATTCATATGAAGGTGAATCCAGCTGATGCACTCACAAAGCTTGTTACCAAGGAGAAGTTCAAGTTTTGTCGAGCTTCTCTTGGTATTCTTCAGATATAATGACTGAAGGAAGCAGGAGAATCTTTGGTTACAACAATGTTGGTCTTCAAGTGGGAGGTTGTTTGGGTGTGAAACCCAACGGTTTCTCTTTTGTCTTTTCCCCATTATCCATTCGACTTCTTCATATCTTATGAAGAGTCTCTTTTGTTAAAACTTTATAAGGTTGTTGTTGTAATTCATTACTACCCAAAGATAATAATAATATTTCTCTGCAAGTGTGGATGTAGGCATATTTGTTGAGCCATGATAAATCTATACATTTATGTGTTTGTCTATATTTGTTAATTCTGTTTGAATTATTCATTTCTTTTTCAGCTTTCACACTTTCAGGTCATACCAAATCTCTACTACATGTCAAAAATAAATTTAGCTCTTCAGAAAATGATATTTAAATTAAAAAATCAGTGAACAATGTAACTCCATTTTACATAAAACATGGTATCTCAAAATTAAGAGTAGTTAACAAGCTACATTTAAGGACAAACTAAAAATATTTTAGTTTGAAGAGGGTTTTCAAAAATCATTACAGATAGTAAACTCTAAATTTAAAATTTGAGATTAATTAAATTTGATGGTGTTAGCATTGGATTTTATTAGATGACCTTGTCCAGAAAGGATATTATATATAGGACTTTTCGTTTAGAGAATCTACTGCTGTTCTACCATGACAAGGCATTTCATGATCATTGAACTGAGATGACTCATGAGTCATGAGAGGACAAAATTCTGAAATCTGAAACTAAAATTTAGATATAGAAGCTCAACACACTAGTCTAGACATCATTAAAAGAAAATTATAGATCAATATGTTGGGATTAAAAGGTCAAAGCACATTCTATTGGAAACCTTAAGGCTACTACATATACAATTCTTCATGAATACCTCCATGGAGAAATGTTGTCTTGATATCCAGCTATTCAAGTTTAATATCCCATGCTACCACTAAACCCAAAACAACTTGGATTGTTTTCATTTTTAGCACCAGAGAGAAAATCTCATCAAAATCAATACCAGCTTGTTGCTGTGCATAACCTTTGACAACTAGTCTAGCATGAAATTAATGTCATCCTCCATCTTATTTCTTCAATTTGTAAACCTGCTTATTTCTTAATGCTTTCTTGTTAGGCGAAAGAGACACAAAATCCCATGTTTGGTTTTTACTAGAGAGTCCATTTCTTCTCTCATTGTAGCATTCCAGTGTTTACAATTTGCATCCTTGATTGTTGCTTTAAATTTTTTTGGTTTTGGATGATCATATATTAAAATCAGAGACTCTGCCTCTTCTGCAAATAATAATTCATAACCAGAGAATTTGGAGGGGATTTTTCTTTGTCTTGTAGACCTTCTCAACCTGTGACTATTTTCTGAATCATTTCCCTATTTCAATTTTTGATCAATAATGTTTTTATTTTCAATTGTACTAGGTTGTCCATATTTTATAAAAAATGATCAGTCTGAAATAAAATTTTCTATGGGATATCCAGGTCGTGGGTGGAATGTGAAAAACCAAGTGGATGAACAATGTGCAAATCACTAGCATTCACCCCTAATTCTATAGTGGTCTCAAATTTTGTATTGTGAATAATGTTTGGACTAGTACATCAAACCAGATTCTCCAACACTTCATATCCATGATGATTTCCAAACGTACCATGTAGACTCAATTTACTAGCTCCTTTAGCCTGACTGTAACCACCAGTGTGGATATTATTTTCATTGGCACCACATTTGCCAATTTTATCCTACATGAACTTGTTAGAATAACTAAGAAGGGGGTGAATTAGTTAATCACTATCCCAAGTCAAAATGTATAATCCAAAAAAAAATACTTCAACTTCTGCTACTCGATAACTTAGAATACTTTTACTGTCTATGGTTTTACCGATTACCAGTCTAAAACATATAGTAGTTACCAATCAAATAAAATATGCAATATGAAAATATGACATCAAACAAATATCACAATCAACACATAACACAAGAGATTTAACGTGAAAACCCTGTGAAGGGAAAAACCATTTGGGACTGGCAACCCAAAAATATTCACTCTTTTGAAGTGAGGTCGGTGAAGACCCAACCCTATTAAAGGTTACAAACACACTGTTAGGTGTGACCTTGTTAGAGATTTAAGACCAACCGTTATCGTTCAACCAGCATTCACTATGGGGTTGATAGGATAACAATGTTGATTTTATGAATGATACATACTAAGACTTTCTTAGTCCACTCGATTAAGAGATTTGACTATGTGCAATGGTTAAATATGTAACAGTAGGTGATCTGGTCTATTACAACTTCAATTGTAGATATATAGATCAATATTCAACTCATAAAAATCTTTCTGATCAATGTAACACTTTTGATTCAACAATATATCAACTTACTATCCGTCGGTAATTGCTCTCTGTCACTCGATAATGCTCTGCAGTTGGGTTCTCCTTAACTTGTATGATCAGAATGCATGAAAACTTGTTCACATGATAATTCTATAGTTTTCTTTTCTTCTTCCAACAACTTTCATCATGAAATCATCAGTCTCTTATATAGACATGTAAACCATTTTCTTCTTGTCCATCAGATTTTTCCACTTAATCTCATCCACTGATTTTGTCGCTTTAACCTTCTTCGGTTGATGTGTAATAACACGTTTCAATCTACTCCATTAGACCTTCCTTGAATTTTGTTAGCTATTGACCATCATAACAAACTTTATCTTTAACACTAAAATTGAGGTACTTCCAGCTCATCAATCCTATCAGCTAAATTGATCATTTAATTCTTTTCTCCTACTCGGTTAACAAAGAAATGTGTCGGTGTCGATTAACAAAGAAATGTGTTGGTGTCGATTAACAAAGAAATGTGTTGGTGTCAATAACATAGGGTCATAGACTCATCAATAAGTTACTCAATGTATTCCTTATCCTCATCTATCATATCCATCTTCCTCATGTAGATATTTATCTTCTTCATCTCTTCTTTCACCTTTCCTCAAATGTTTGGGTATAGTAACTTACAAGATAAGTACTATAAAGCTAGTTGACATTAATGACAACATATTACTGATTTAATCATCTCACATATCTACTCAACATATTCAATGATCTACAAATCACAAATCTTCATTAATCAAGTTCTAAATGAGTTGTAGGTTCAACAATCTTTCCCCTTGGCATTGATGGCAACATATAATATGAAATATGCCATACACATACCAAACATGTATTCTAGAACTCTGTGAACAAATGTTGTAAGTCAGTTAGACTTAATATGTTTAATTACTACATTACTTCAAATAGTATTCATATATACAGACCATCTTCTGCAAATATAATCTTTTCAGCTCCATCTATTCTTTGATTTTCTCTCCCTTTATTTCATATAGAGATTTCTCTCCCTTTGATATCAATGCCAAAGAAAATATGAAATAGATAGCTCTATGGTAGCCAAGTAACTCTCTATTGTCCATTGCATTCTTTGTATCTCTGTATACTGATATGCCATTCTATTCCAATACTTTTCACATCTTTAGACAGGATCCAAAGTGTGAACTATGCTGCATCAACATGTATGATCTTCTAATAAGATTAGGCTAATGCAACATCTAGATCACATTAGTGACCAGTAGGCAGGGGACTGACCCTAAGTCTTGTCCTCAAATATTCAAATGTATCCTTTGCTAGAGGCTTTGTAAATATGTCTACAAGTTGTTCTTTAGATGTAACAAATTCTAACTTCACTTGCTTCTCCTGTATTTGTTCTCTTAAGAAGTGATACTTAATAAATATATGGTTTGTCTTAGAGTGCATCACTAGATTCTTTGAAATATTAATGGTTCTAGTGTTGTCACAATATATAATCACCAGCTCAATGATTACCTCATTCATACTTTCTAACACTTGCTTAATATATGCAATGTTTGAGTAATTAGTAGTAGTAGCAACATACACTGCTTCAGCTGTAGACTAAGAAATGCAAGTCTATTTCTTACTTGTCCATGTAACAAGTCTTTCACCAAAGAAAAATGCTCCTCTAATGGTGTTTTTTCTGTCATCCACATTTCCATCCCAATCAACATTGGTATAGACCTTCAGTTCAAACTTTCCTTCCTTAGGATACCATAATCCATAATCTTCATTCTTTTTTAGGTATCTTAAGATTCTTTTAGTAGTAATCATGTGTGATTCTCTAGGGTTTTTAGAAAATCTAGCAACAATTCCCATGGCATGTGCTATATCTAGTCTACTGTGAACTACATACATTAACTTACCAATCATGGATTGGTAAAGTGTCTGATTTACCTATGTAGTTTCATCTTCCTTTGTCAATTTACATCTGGTAGCAATTGGTGTTCCCACAGGTTTATCATCTTCCATGCCAAATGTCTTCAATACTTCCTTTATGTATTTAGATTGTGTGATGAATATCCCATCACTCTGCTGAATCACTTGTAGTCCTAGAAAGAACTTAATCTCTCCAAACATAGACATTTCAAGTTCTTGTCTCATTTCATCAGCAAAGGCTTTACATATGTGATCTTGACCTCCAAAAATGATATCATCCACAAATATCTCAGCAATAATAATAGTATCATCAGTATCTCCTTTCATATACAAATTCATGTTCTCACTTGTTCTAACAAATCCAATACTTAACAAATAAGTATGTAGCCTTTCATACCAGGCTCTCAGTGCTTGCTTCAAACCATATAAAGCTTTATGTAATCTACATGGCATGTCTTTGTTGTCTGGATCAACGAGCCCTTCAGGTTGTTCTATGTAGACCTCTTCTTCAAGTATACCATTCAGAGATGTTGACTTCACATCCATTTGATAGACTTTGATTTTCTTGTGTGTAGCATATGTAAGTAGCATTCTAACACCTTCCAATCTTGCAATAGGTGAAAATTTTTCACCATAATCAATTTCTTCCTCCTATGCATATCCCTTGCATACTAATATAGCTTTATTTCTTGTTACCTCACCATTTTCATTCAGTTTGTTTCTGAATATCCATTTAGTATCAATAAAATTCTTGTCCTTAGGTCTGGGTACTAAACTCTAGGTTGTGTTCTTCTCTATTTTTTCTATTTCCTCTTTCATTACATTAATCCATTCATCATTCTCCAATGCAACTTTTCCATTCTTTGGTTCAAATTCACAAACTAGACATGTACCTTGTCTTGCTTTACTCATTTGCATGCCAGCTTTTCTGTCTCCAATAATTTGTGTCTCAGGATGATGTCTCCTAAAAAATCTTACCAATACTCAGTCTCTTCTTTCTTGTTCATCCTATGTAGGTTCATTTTCTTTCTCAGTAGGGCCATCCTACTCATCGATTTCTCTTTCCTATTGTTCAGTATTGTTTTCCTGCTGACCGGTTATCACAGGCTGCAACTTTAGTAGATACTTTGGTTGTTTAATGTAAGTGAATCTACTATAGTCTTCTAGTTCCTTTCTACTTTCCTCTATGCTCTTGTCATCAAACTCATCAATTCAAATATTAGTACTTTCAATCATTTTATTTGTAACCTTTTTAAGACATTTATATGCTTTACTTTTAGTGGAATATCCCAAAAATATCCCTTCATCACCTTTTGAGTCAAATTTACCATTTCTCTCATCTTTCAAAATAAAGCATTTAATTCCAAAAATTTTGAAATAACTTATAGTAGTTTTTTGTCCAAACCATAACTCAGAGGATGTCTTGTTGGTGTCCTTCTTCAGTTGTACTTGGTTAAGAACATAGACTGCAGTGCTAACAACTTCTCTCTAGTATGTCTAAGCAATATTCTTTTGCAACATCAGTGTCCTAGCATAGTCAACTATTGACCTATTCCTTCTTTTAGCAATGTCATTTTGATGGGGTATCCTCAGTGTAGAGACCTATCTTTGAATACCATGCTCATTATAGAAATTATTAAATTCATCAGAGATAAATTCACCTCCTCTATCAAATCTTAAGCATTTCAATACTTTACCAGTCTCTTTTTTTGCTTTTTCCTTATACCACTTAAACATCTTGAATGCCTCAGATTTTTCTTTTTAAAACATGACAGACATCAATCTAGTGTAGTCATCAACAAAAAGAATAAAGTATCTATCACCATAATAACTTTGAGTTCTCATAGGACCACATAGGTCGGTATGAACCAACTCAATTATCTTCTTTGTTGAATAATCCTTAATTTTGAAACTAGATGTAGTCATTTACCCTTTCTGACATTCATGACACATAACATGAGCAGGTTTTGACAAGTTAGGTTGACCTCTAACTCTTTTCCTTTTACTGATCTTAATCATGTTATCAAAATTCACATGGCATAACCTTTTATGCCACAACCAAGCATCTTCATTTTTCATCATCAAGCAAGAAGACTCATCATTATCAAGATAAAATAGATTACCTCTTGATTGTGCACCAGTTCCAACTAGTCTTCCTCTATCATCAAAGAATTTCACTTTCTTTCTCTCAAAAGCAACTCGGTGACCTGAATTATTCAATTGCACCACACTTAACAAGTTATAGTTCAGTCCATCTACCAAATAAGCATTATTACATTTTATTCTATCATTTATCATTAGGGATCTTTTACCTCTTACCATACAAGGTGTATCAATACCCATCTTAACTAATCCTCCATTGTATTCTTCAAGTTGATCAAATTTTTCTTCATCACTAGTCATGTAATGTGTCCAGCCACTGTCGATGATCCATGTATCATTTTTGTTAACTTTAGAGATTAGTGTTGTTTCTACATGTTTTTCTTCTTCCTTAGAGTCATCTTTCATAGCAACAAATACAAATTCTACATCATCATCAGAATTAGATTCAGATTCATTATCTTTGGCTATGTAACATACCTTCTTTCCTTTGTCATTATTGTCTTGGTTGTCTCTGTTGTTGTATTGGTAGCTCCTGTTGACTCTCCTTCCATAGCTTCCTTCAGATCGGTCTTTAGATCTTTCATCATCTTTCTTATGTAGACATCTAGCAGCAATGTGGCCAACCTCTTTATAGTTAAAGCATGCTAAAGGTAGCTTACCTCTATATCTTCCTTTTCCTTTAGGTAACCTTCTGGCCATAAGAGCTTCAAGTTCATCAAGCTCATCATCGGTATTGCTATCACTATCATCATTCTTATTAGTCCTCCTACAAGACTTACCAATCTTTAGAGAAGACATGAAAGCAAACCCAACAATTGGTAAAACACTATTATCAAAATTATTGAATTCAAAGGTTGTGAGCTTACCGATCAAAGTGTCAAGAGTAAGGTTGGATGCAGACCTTGTTTCATGAATTGCAAAAATCCTAATTGCATAAACTAGCAGTAAAGTTCTGAGAATCTTGCTTATCACTGTTTCATCATCAATAACACCATCTAATGCTCTAATAGCATGTACCACCTCTTTCAGTCTATTTGAGTATTTCATAATATTTTCATCTTCATATCATCGAATATGCCCCTTAGGCTTTCATCTCGGGCTCTTTCAACATTCAAATCACCTATGTAAATTAGAGATAGTTTGTCCCACATGACTTTTGCAGTAGTGCAGCTTTTAATATCTTCAAATTTGGCATTGGTATAGGTAGTAACAATCTCCATCATACTAATATTGTGTTCATGCCTATCTCTTAGTTGATCAAGAGTCAAGGGACTAGGGGTCGGTTCAACATAGCCATTCTCCATCAGTTCCAGTGCATAATTCCCAATTCCAGATATGTCCAACGTCAGCCGACTTTGCCATACTATGAAGTTCTCTTTGTTTAGTCTTAGCACTTCCCTCTTATACATTTTGAGATCTTTGTGTTGAAGTCCTTAAAACTCTATTCTAAGCAACCAAAACTCTGATACTAATTGTTAGAATAATTGAGAGGGGGGTGAATCAGTTAATCACTGTCCCAAGTCAAATTGTATAATCCAAAAAACAAATACTTCAACTTCTTCTACTCAGTAACTTAGAATAATTTTACTGTCTATTCTTTTACCAATTACCATTCTAAAACATATAGTAGTTATCTATCAAATAAAATATGCAATATGAAAATATGACATGAAACAAATATCACAATCAACACATAACACAAGAGATTTAACATGGAAACCCTGTGATAGGAAAAACCACCTAGGACCGACAACCCAAAAATATTCACTCTTCTGAAGTGAGGTCGGTGAAGATCCAACCTTGTTAAAGGTTACAAACACATTGTTAGGTGTGACCTTGTTAGAGGATTTAAGACCAACCATTATCATCCAACCAGCATTCACTATGGGGTTGACAGGATAACAATGTTCATTCTATGAATGATACATAATAATACTTTCTTAGTCCACTTGGTTAAGAGATTTGACTATGTACAATGGTTAAATATGTAACAGTAGGTGATCTGATCTATTGCAACTTCAATTATAGATATACAGATCAATATTCAGCTCATACAAATCTTTCTAATCAATGTAACACTTCTGATTCAATAATATATCAACTTACTGTCCATCGGTAATTGTTCTCTGTCACTTGGTAATGCTCTGTAGTTGGGTTCTCCTTAACCTGTATGATTAGAATGCATGAAAACTTGTTCACATGATAATTCTATAGTTTTTTTTTTTTTTTTTTGGCAACTTTCATCGTAAATTCATCAGTCTCTTATATAGACATGTAAACCATTTTCTTCTTGTCCATCAGATTTTCCCGCTTAATCTCATCCACTGATTTTTTTTCTTTAACCTTCTTTAGCTGATGTGTCAATTATACATTTCAATATGCTCCATTAGATCTTCCTTGAATTTTGTTAGCCATCGATCATCATAACAAACATTATCTTTAACACTGAAATCGAGGTACTTCCAGCTCATCAATCCTATTGGCCAAACTGATCATTTAATTCTTTTCTCCTACTCGGTTAACAAAGAAATGCATTGGTGTCGGTAAAAACTAGCTCCTTGGTTAACACTACTCTCAGTATACACTAAGCTCTATTAGTGTATACTGCAATGGTTCATTTACTGACAACACTACTTTGTGTCTTTCAGTTCTTTTCCTTATTATAGATGAATGCAACATAGTCAAGTCAATAACATAGGGTCATAGACTCATCAATAAGTTACTCAATGTACTCCTTATCCTCATCTATCATATCCATCTTCCTCATGTAGATATTTTTTTTCTTCATCTCTTCTTTCACCTTTCTTCAAATGTTTGGGTATAGTAACTTACAAGATAAGTATGGTCAAGCTAGTTGACATCAATGACAACATATTACTGATTTAATCATCTTACATATCTACTCAACATCTTCAGTGATCTAAAAGTCACAAATCTTCATCAATCAAGTGTTAAATCAATTGTAGGTTCAATAGAACTGGCCAAACGGAGGAGAGTGCGGTGTTTTGTTTGTTGCATTCTTAGAAGAATATGTGTGCCATAGACTTACCACTATACCCATCGCTCATGTTGGTGGAGACTTGAGTAGGAGTAAGTGATTGCACCAAATCATTGAGAGAAAGGGGAATCCTCTCTATGGTGTTGGTATAGCTATTTAGTTCATAGTCAAGTTCTTCTCTTGGCTGCATGTGACATGTTCAATGACTCATTCACTCCTCTCTGCTCTACGAATAGTCTACTAGAGGTAGATATGATGAGTTGGCCCGCTCATCATTCTCCTCAACCTCTGTGTCTCTAGATGATGAGTTGGGGATAAGAAATAAAATAGAGGTGGGTGAGTATAGATTCCCTGAGGATATTGACTACTCAGTTCCATTAAATCATCCATGTGAAATTTTATGTTTGAACACTACTATGGGCTCTTCTTGTTTGGACTTTGTCAATTCAAGTTGCAAAGATGGAAATATTTTCTCATTAAAAATAATATCCCTGCTCCCTATGATCTTCTTTCCAACTAAAACCCAAATCCAAGTCAAAGACCCATTCAAGGCATTTGACAAGACCCCAAACCACTTAGTCAGAGGGCTAAACTAGTCCTAAATGGAAGTTCTTCCATTTTTTGATGATACAAACATGTATTGTGACGTACCCTTCAAATATCTTAGAACTCTTTTCATAGTGCATCCAAATGTGATTTACCTTGATTTTCCATAAAATGACTCAGGACTACCACTTCTTGGGCAATGTCTAGTACTATATTGACCATTGCATAAGGTATCCACTTCATGTCTTCAATCTCATTTGGAGATTTTTTATTTTCATTGATGGATAGCTTCCTTCCATATAACATTGGAACTACTTATTTCTTAAAATTATTCATATTAAATATCTCAAGAACATTGGTAATATACTTTCTCTGGCTGAGCCAAAGCCTCATGCCAACCCTATCCCTTCTAATTTCCATCCCTAAAATAAATTTTGTCGGCCCTAAATTTTTCATTTCAAACTTTAGGGATAATTGGGATTTTAATTCTGAAATTATTTCGTTACTATTGCCTATAAACCACATATCATCTACATATAGATAAATAAAGTATCCGATCACCCTCAACTTTATAATACACATAGTGATCTGATTTAGATCTCATAAAACCCAATCACAAAACATATATATCATATTTTTGGTACCACATTCTGGGTGATTGCTTCAAACCATACAAAGACTTTTTCATCTTACATACCAGATGCTCTTTACTTTTTCACATGTCACTACAAGTGATAACTAAAATATGATAAATGTTATCTTAGCTACAGGAGAAAATATTTCTATGTAGTCAATCCCTTCTTTTTGAGAATACCCCTTTGCAACCAATCTCTCCTTGTACTTGTTAATGTTTCCATCTAGACCATACTTCTTCTTAAATACCCACTTACATCCCATGGGCTGTCTACCATTAGGCAAAAGTAGGAGATCTCAAGTTCCATTCTTCTCTAAGGATTTCACTTCATCCTTCATGGTGTCCAACTAGGAATCTAAATCTAGCATTTTATTTGCTTCTTTAATAGTCCTAGGCTCATCAACATCCATAAGAAAAGCATAGGCACAATTAACATTCAACATAGAATAATTAAACCGTTCCAATGAATAGTTGTACCTATCAGGTTGCTATCTCTCCTGAATAGATCTCCTCACCCCCTACGATGAAGCTTCATGAGGTTCACAATCACATTCTTCTAAAATCATACTCGAATTCTCCCCATCCTCATTCTGAGGAAATTCTAGATTTTCATTATCAAGCTCATTTGGAGTCTGTAACACCTCCCTTTTGGAAGCTAAAGGAATTTTAACTGCATCCTTTATCTTTTTAGTCTTCTCTAGCTAAGATAGCAAGACATGTTTCATCTCATGAAAAATAACACTCCTATTGTACATCACTTTTTCAGTGAGAGGGTTCCATAATGTGTATCCCTTCACACCAATGTAGTACTTGATGAAGATACACTTCATCACTTTGTTATCTAACTTTGACCTAGACACATCAGGTACATGAGCGTATGCCTCATAGTCAAAGACACACAAATGTCTTAACGAGGGCTTCTTACCATACCATGCTCACATAGATGTTTTGTCTACCAATTTTTCCATAGGAGACCGATTCAACAAGTAACACATGGTAGCCACTGTTTCAGCCCAGAACATCTACTCCAGACCAACACTACCCAACATGCTCCTTGCTCTCTCCATCAATGACTAATTCATCCTTTTTGCTACTCCATTCTATTGCAGAGTATAAGGAGTCATCGTATGCCTCTTAATGCCATTATCTACACCTAATTTGTCAAAATTTGCATTACAAAACATGCCACCATTATCCATCCTTAAGAATTTAATCTTTCTCCCAGTCTGATTTTCAACAAGACTTTTAAATTTGTTAAACTAACTAAACATTTCTAATTTACTCTTTAAAAAATAAATAAATGTTCTTCTTGAATAATCATTAATAAATGATACATAATATCTTGACTTAGACAAAGAAGAAATATCCACAAGACCAAATACATCAAAGTGAATATATTCTGACAAACTAGAAGATTTTCGAGAACTAGAATAAAAATGAACATGGTTTTACTATCCATAGATGCAGTGTTTGCAAAAATTGAATTCAAGGTTACTATCAACTAAACCCTCAACAGGTTTTTATTCTTCAAGGTTTTTAACCCTTTCTTGCCAATATGGCGAAACCTATGATGCCAGAGCATTTTTTTCTCTGTAGGAAGTTTAACTTCCATTGTATTTACACCACATGTTGCCATATTAATTTTATCAAACTTTACAGAGACACTATTACAACATACAGGTTTGGGATCTAACTGATAAAGTGTTCCAATGTGTTCACCCTTAGCTAAAACAATAGAACCCCTAGTCATCTTGCAACCATCATGGACAAATATTACCTAGACTCTGACATCTTTCAACTTACTAACTTTAAGTAGGTTTTGAGCCAGATCTAGTATATGGAGTAATCCATCAATTCCCTTTACTCTACCATCAGGAAATTGAATTCTGACCTTTCTTCTTGCAATGATCTCTAGTGTGGAATCACTCTCTAGTAACACCTTCCCTCCATTGTGTGGTTCATACTTTGAGAACCATTCTTTATCAGACATCACGTGGAATGATCCTCTTGAGTCCACTAACCATACTTCATCCGATGTACTACCAAGGCTGCTACAAAGGCATTATCATCACATTGAGAAGATTCTATGTCAGAAGAGTAATTATACTTCTTCTTTTTCTCCTCTTTTCAATCCCTTTAGATATGACCTTTCCGCCCATAGTTCCAACACTTCACCTTGGACTTCTTTCCAGGAGTGGTGGATCGCTCTTAAGACTTTGACTTCATGTCCTTTTTCTTACCTTCATCCTTAGATCTATCTTGTACAATGAGAGCTTCTTTGGCCACCTTAGAGGACTTCCTTCACATGTCCTATGACATAAGTGAAGCAACTACCTCCTCCATTTTAAGCTTGATAGTTGTACTTTTGATGGCCATTACCAAGTGACCTGACGAATTTGACAAAGAGCACATCATTAACATGCAACACTCTTCTTCAATAATCGACACACCAAAAGATGTCAACTATGTGATCACCATATTGAATGAGTTTTGATGATCAGCCACAACCATTCCTCCATCCATATTCAAATAATATAATTTATTTCTGAGGAAAAGTTTGTTTACCAAGGACTTTCCTTGATAAATGTCTCCCAACTTTGTCTACAACACATGTGTAGATTTCTCTTCATGGACATTCAATATAACTAAATCTACAAGACTCACCCTTATCAGTCCTCTGGCCTTCTGATCTGCTACATCCCAATCTTCCTACTTCATACCCGTAGACTTGGTCCCAAACACAGTGTTTCATAGGTCTCGACCTACTAGAAAATCTTCAAATTTAAGATTCCATAACTCAAAGTTTGTGCCATTGAACTTTTCAATGTCCACTCTTCTTGACATAACAACCATCTCTTCTTACAGAAAAAAACTTTCAAAACTCCCATTGAAACCAAATTGGCATAATAAACCATACCCTATCTGACAAGGATAACACAACTGGCCAGACTCTGATACCACTTGTTAGGAAAGCAATGGTGCATAAATGCTTTTTGAATGACAAAAGATAGGGAAATAAGTAACTATAAATTTAAACCACAAAGACATGCAAGTAAATCTGCAAACACACAACACAGAGAAAACACTAGATATAATGTGGGAAACCCTTTCGAGAAAAACCGCACCACTCAAAACCTTGAGAAAATTTTTGTATTACTATAAACAATTTACATAGAAGACTCTAGATTTCTCATAGGCTCAGATTTCCTTTACAATCAGCCTAATTTTCAACAACCAATTCTTCACAAGTCTTGTAGCCATTTATGCACACTGCAATTCATTGCATAATTTGGTAAAGAAACCGTTAAAGGAAAAATGGTTTGTAAAACCAATTCCTCCTTCACTGTACCTGCACTATGATCGTGGATGGCCTATCACACCATATGATGAAGTAATTTCATGAACAGTAGTCTCCTGTGGTCCACCGAGCACTTGTCTTCTCACCACATGGTGAGATTGCATCTGCATGATAGTCTCCAATTTTTGTATGTTCCACTACACACTTGTCTCCTTACCACACAGTAATATTGCCTCCCACGTACAGTGGTCTTGCCATATGGTGAGATTGCCTCTGCCATACAATAGACTCCACTTCATCATTTCTTAACAATTATCTCATATTTTGAACAATATTGAAATTAAATTGGAATTCCCAATAATAATATTTGACAAAGGTCCATAATATTCATGATTTTATGAATATTGAAAACCTTGTGCATATCCTTCAACTATTGCAATCCATGTAGCCACTTTTGTCATGTTCCTGAGTCTCCAAATGTTTCAAATGAAACACATCTTTTGGGGTAGATTTATACTGGGATAAACTAGTAGTAGGAAGTGTGTTGGTAAAGATAATCATACTTCTTGAGATAATGTATCTTTGATACAATCCATTGAACTATATGCTTCATGTATATCCATTTCTATTCATTCCACAAGTCCTTGAATACCTTTCCGTAGGTTCATCCCACACACATATTACAATGATCACATTCCATGAGAAATCATACTTTCAAGATAATTGGTCAGACAATTCTATTCTCTTTGTATGCTTTGACATTTTAGAGGTATGTCCATCAGATTTTTGAATGTTACATGTGAACAGAGACTACGAAGTTAATTTTAAGGGCCAATAAATTGAATATAAGAGCATTTAAAAATGTAATGTCTGGCAAAAGTCCCCAATTCCATTAAGGTTTGGTGGATGTCTATACTTTTCCCGCAACCCTCATTTTGGCACAAGCAGGTAGAATAACTAAATCTTTCATGCATGATCTTGGGATTAAAGAATCAAAACCTAACCTAGTAAGAGATTAATTAACCTTTTTCTTTCACATAGTATAAGAAACTTTATAAACTTCTCTAAATTCAGATAGGTTGATTACCCTTTTCTATTTTTAGAAGAGTTAATTAACTTACACATTTTATACATTTTAGAAAATTTAATTAACTTTTCTCTTGTGGTAAGTTAAAGAACTAAGAGTTTTTGTGCAAATACATAGAAGGAATTAACCTTTAATAACTTTTGAAAGAAAAAACTTTTTTAGTAATTCAAGTTGTAAAATTGAGTAGGGAAATTTATTAAATTAATTAATTAAAAACATCACAATAATTTTATTATTTAATTTGATATTTTCCCCTTCAAATCTCAACAATAATTTTTAGGAAAAGTGATAATAACTTCCATTGTGGTAAGCTTATGTCTCGGGATTAGCACCATAAATTAAAGACCACTGACTAGGAAGAGCATTGAAGCATTAGAAAGATGTTATTAATGACACAAAAATTTAAATTTTAGACATACTAATATCAAGGCAACAAGTTATAATATGGGTTATTCAAATTTATTATTATTCCTCATTAATGCCTTTATTTCAATATCCACTAATACTAATTAAAGGACTTATGGTTTTTATTATTTGAATTAAATATTAGACTATTAGTTGCTATGCTAATTAATAGAACATAAAACTTTAACTCCCTTCAAAATTAGTTGAGATTAAAATTTACTATTAGAATCCTATATTAATTTTGTACAATAAAAATTTCAAGAAATATAATATATTTATTTTTAAAAAATACATATTATTATATAACATTTTTATTAATCATTATTCTTTATTCCTCAACATGTCACCTTAACAAAGTACAACATGACACAACCTAAGTGTATTATTATTAAATACACATTGAATTTTAAAAATTCAAGTATTACTAATAAATGTTTTATTGAATGGACATAAGTATTTGAATATGTTTTTTCTGTTGCACCACTTAATTAAGTTTTAAGTAAATTCTATGCTTGATTGGTACCAACATTATATATGTACTAAGAATCAAATTAATTTTCTTTAATTCATTCATAAATTTCATTGGATGGTGTTTAATTTATTTTTTTAGGAGAATGTTGTAATCACAATTTATCATGTCTAACTTATGATATTTAATTGAGCTCTCCTTTGTATTGGAGATTAATTGTTCTTCATTGGAAGTTGGGATGAAACTGTATCATCTTAAAATGGAAAAACTTCCATCTTGATATGTTTAGCACCCTCTTTTAGTGCATTTGTCATGATAGACTTGCATTTAGGATGCATTATGCACTTGATTCCTTCATTTTAGGTAAAATTAGGGTTAGGATCCCTAGGATTATCCTTAATTTCCCTTCTTTGTGCCTCTATTTTCTAGGTAGGACATACAAATAGGTACTCTTGGCCTTCATCATGTTCATCATAGGATTTTGTGCCTCTTCATGGCACTCTACCCTATTTTGACATCATTTCTAGGTCTCTGGGCACCCCCGAGACCTCATGTTTCTCATTATGGGAAGATCTGGACCCCTGGGTCCAGGATGAGGTCATCCCTAACCTAGGTTAGGGTCTAGGTCATTCCTGACCTAGGTTAGAGATGAGGTTGTCTATGACCTCCTTAGGGATTTGATCCCCCTTTTCAATTTTGGTCCCGAAGGGCCCCAAAATCAATGTCGGGCTTTCAGATCTGAGTGCGAAAGGGTTTTAATTTGAAATTCATTTAATTATTTTCCCTCCTTAGTTGGTTATTGTGATTAGATGATAATTTGAGGTGAAATTTGAATTATGGGTCCTCACATTACTCTAGGAGCGTCACCTTGAAACCTCTCTATAAAGACTCTCATTTGCCTTCATTTACACATCAAGGATCTACCAAGCAACTTCATGATCAAGTATTATCAAGGAGACATAATTGATTGAAGCAAGCAAGAAATTGATGGTGAAGGGAAGATGCAAGATCTCAAGAGGATGATATAGAATATCAAGCCATTGTTGATATCAAATATCTCTGTGAACACACCATTTTGAACATCTACTTGGAGTAAGAGAGATCCCTTCTTCCTTGATCCACGATTTTTAACATTCAAGCATTCAAGGACACAATAATGGGGTAGAAATTATAGATTATGAGTTTGGTGAGAGTACTTTAGCCTTGGGGTCTTGGTATGCTTTCCTATCTTATTCAAATCTATGCATTTCTTTCTCATACATATTCATGCTAGGGTTTTAATCAAGAGGATTGGATCTTGGCATTACACACACACATTCTATTAAAATCGGATATTTGTGGAGGTGGAGATCACAAAAATGGGGGTTTGACTAAGGAAAAATCCATATAGCTACCCTAAAACACCATTTTTAGATATCTACAGTCATTGTGTTAAGAATTACAGTGCGCATCTGAGTACCCTTTTCAGCAAACTTTCGAGATCTAGGAACAAAATTTATGTTAGAGTTATTTTGGGTCAAGGATGAAGTTGGGGGTAGGACCTTGCTCTTGGGTATGACCTTGCCCTAGAATCTATTCAAGGATGACCTGCTTCCAAAAAGACAAAAGTTTTCTGGGTTTTTTGTATTGTGGTTCCATGGTCCTAGATCTGGTTGTGGAATTTTCTGAGACTATACACATGCATCAGAAAATAGGTATTTCTAGATTATTTCCATTATGAGGTATGTATCTTATCCTATCTAATTTCAAGCATTTCCATACTTACATTACTTAGTCAATTCTAATCAAGTGAACATTCATTCTATTTTAGATTGCATGCATACTATGCCTTTTGTACCTCCTATTGTGTTTTCTGAGAATGACCTACCTTCTCCTGAGGTGCAAAATCAATATGATGCTCTTATGGTTGATGTCTCTATTAACCGTAGTATCATTTGAAGAACATTAATTCATAATGGATTTCGGCTTAATGTTTGTAGTATAGATATGCTTAAGGAAATTAAGGCTGATCTCACCACTATTCAACCTGATAATGTTCCTATACGTGGATTTGACAATATTGTGAAAAGAACTTTGGGCATTATTACCTTACCTGTTAAAGTTGGTTCAATTTTTCTCAATACTCCTATTCATTTTATGCTTGGACCTCTCAATTATAACCTTATTTTAGGAAGACCTTGGTTACATACTATGCATGTAGTTCCTTCTACTCTTCATCATAAGGTTAGGTTCATCTATAAAAAATTAATGTATTCATTACATGTGGATGATGGACCAAATCCTTGCCTAAATGCAGAATATGCTAAAATCTTTGAGCCTCTTCAACCAAGTAAAGAGATTGAAAGACAACCAGAGATA
Organism: Chamaecyparis obtusa; assembly: GCA_027943335.1. NCBI lineage: Eukaryota > Viridiplantae > Streptophyta > Pinopsida > Cupressales > Cupressaceae > Chamaecyparis > Chamaecyparis obtusa. Next base: position 2,375,366 of record BSBK01003644.1, on the reverse strand, counting down.
CAACAATCTAAGATAAAACAACCAAAGATACAACAATCTGAGATAAAAATCCTAACATTCAACAACCAAAAGCTCCATATTCTTCTTTGAATAATGATGATAAGGGGACATTGGGTTTTAATCCTACTTTTATTAGAGAATATAAGGTCTCTGATTTGGAATTCATGAAACAACAAAATGAATTTGAGAAAAAAGTCTTTACTCCTTCCCCTCTTTCTAAAGAACTAAAAATTAATTTTGTTGCCGCTTCAATTAATGAAACGATTGAAACTATAAAGCTTGATTATTATGATATTGTGACATATGCTGCTCCTTGGAATCCATTTGATATGACTGATCAATATGGTCTTGGTTACCATTTTCTTAAGAAATCGAGACTTAATGGGAAAGGATGTGGTAAACATGAACAATGTATACAAGTACCTTTGGATAATGAGATTTATGATCATACATATGCATTAGGATTTAATCCTTATAGAAAACCATCAGATTTTCCTCTTAATGTTAATCATATTTGTGGTGGACAATTGAAATTGTTTAACCCACTTCTCATTGACCTTAATCAAGCACCTACTTTGGATATTTTTCCTAAAGATGAAGCCTTAATGCAATTTTTTGGGGTTTATGAAGATTTACCAAAGATTGATCACAAACGATGGAAGCCTTATTGTTTAAGTACCAATGCTTATTTTTGGGAACATGATAAACATGATACTCTCCCTTTACCAATGGATCCTCTGATACAAAGTGATTAGTTAATAACTGAGACTGTTGATATTCAAATGGATGAGAACAACACTGAAAAGATAATAAAGATTGGGAAATGATTGAATTAGGATGAACGTGATCATTTAGTTTCCCTTTTGCTTGAATCTAAGGACATCTTTGCTTGGACATATTTGTATATGTTGGGTATTGACTCTAAGATTGATAATCATAATATTTTTTTAAAACCGAATATGAAACCTATGAAGCAGAAAATTCAAAAGATGAATCCATGAATTGCTTTATTAGTCAAAGGTGAAATTGAAAAATTATTGGATTCTAGATTTATCCATTCTATTGATTACTCACATTGGATTTCAAACATTGTGCATGTTTTAAAAGGAGAAAATAAGATAAGGATGTGTACTGATTTTAGAGATTTAAATAAGGCATCCTTAAAAGATGATTTCCTGTTACCTTACATTGATATGATTGTAGATTCAACAACGGGACATGCCTTGTTATCTTTTATGGATGATTTTTTTGGATATAATCAAATCTTTATCCCTCCTAAAGATCAATTTAAGACTGCATTTATAACACCTCGGGGAACCTTTTGTTGGGTCATGATGCCTTTTGGACTAAATAATGCAGGAGTAACTTATCAACGAACTATGACTTTGATTTTTCATGATTACATTCATAAGATCCTTGAAGATTATCTGGATGATATTTTAACAAAATATATACAAAGAGAAAATTATGTTACTATTTTATGACAAATATTTGAAAGGATTAGAAGTTACAACATGAGATTGAATCCTAAGAAATGTATCTTTGGAGTTGATTCTGGTAAATTATTAGGATTTATAATCTCTATGCGAGGCATAGAAGTAGATACTAAAAAGATTGAAGATATTGTTAACATGCCTCCTCCTAAGAATATTTCTCAATTATGAAGTTTAAAAGGAAAAATATAAGCTATTCATCACTTTATTTCTAATTTAGCAGATCGTACTATCCCTTTTACTTCCTTTCTTAGAAGGGATACCACTTTCTCTTGGAATGATGAGTGTAAACAAGATTTTGAGAAATTTAAGGAGTATCTTGCAAATCCTCCTATCTTGCAGCCAGCTAAATTTGATAAACCTTTCCATTGGTATACTTTAGCAACTCGAAAGGTCGTGAGTGCATTGTTAGCTCAAAATGATAATGATGGTAAGGAAAGACTTGTGTATTACATTAGTTAGACATTACTTGATTATAAAAAAAGATACATAGATTTGGAAAGACAATGTCTAGTTGTAGTTTATGGATGTTAGAAACTATGGCATTATCTCATAAATGTTGAAGTCAATGTGATCGTTAATTTTGATCCTTTGAAATATCTTTTCTCACAAACTGATCTCTCTGGTCATTTGGCAAAATGGGTGATGTTACTTATAGAATTTGATCTTAATTTCATTTCTCACAAGTCTATTAAGGGATAGGCTTTAAAAGATTATTTAGCTGAGGCTCCTTGTCCTCATTCAGATACATCTGAACTACTTCAATAGAATTCCTTGATGATAATATTCTAGCTATTCAATAGGATGACATTTGAGAATTATATTTTGATGGGTCAAAATATAAGATAGGCTCTAGTGTGGGTATTATCTTGATGCCCCCTATGAAAAAACCCATCCCTTTATCTTACAAATTAACCATTCCTTGTACTAATAACATTGCAGAGTATGAAGCTCTTATAGCTGGCCTACGAGCAGCTTCATCCCTTAATATCAAACGCTTGCAAATATATGGAGATTCACAACTAATTTTTGAATAAATTAAATGAGGATTTCAGACTAAGAATGATAAAATGATACAATATAGAGATTTAGCTCTTGGTGTGCTTTCACAATTCTCCTCTTATATGATTCAGACTTTACCTAGGAAAGATAACTAATATGCAAATGCCATGGCAAGTGCAACTTCTTTGGTTTATCTTCAAAATAATGCTGAAAATTTTCAATTTACTATACAAAATCTTAAAAGCCCTACAATTTTTGAAAAGATTACCTTTTATTGTTTCAATTTGTATTTGGATGAATGGTATTCACATATTTTTCATTTTTTGAAAGATGGTACTTTTCCTTAATCAACGACAAGGAAAATGCTTAATCAAATTAGGAAGCTTGTAGCACATTACATCATTCTAGGAGATATGCTTTACAAACACTCTTATGAATGGTTACTATTAAGATGTCTCAATAGAACCGAAATCCCAATAGCTTTAGCAGAAGCTCATTCTGGTTCTTGTGGGGGACATTTTGGTTGAAAATCTCTTGTTAATAAATTTCTTAGAATGGGATATTATTGGCAAACAATGGAACAAGATTCTTTCATGTTTGTTAAGAAATGTCCTCAATGTCAAAAACATAGTAATTTGATTCATGCTCCTACTCGTGAGCTTCATAATCACATTTCTCCATGGCCTTTTAGTATTTGGGGTTTTGACCTTATTGGAAAAATCTCACCAGCTTCTTCTCAAGGACATACCTACATTCTGACTACTACATATTACTTCACGAAGTGGGTCGAAGCTATTCCTCTTCATTCAAAAATTGCAGATGTTATTTGTGAGTTCATCTTTAACAATATCATAAAAAGATTTGGTATTCCTTCAACAATAGTTTTAGATAATGGTACCTCTTTTTAAAAAAAAGAAGTCATGAAATTTTTAGAGAAATGTCAAATTCAACATAGATTTTCAACTCCTTATTATCCTCAATCTAATGGACAAGATGAAGCATCAAATAAAATCATTGAACAAATTTTGAGAAAAAAAGTTAGTAAGCATGTGAAAGATTGGCATACTCAACTAACTTATGCTTTATGGGCTTATAGGACTAGTGTTTGTACTGCCATGGGTACTTCTCCTTATAACCTTGTTTATGGTACTGATGCTATTATGCCATTGGAATTGGAAATACCTTCTTTACGTGTTTCATTTCATGGGATAATTGACAAGGATACTTTCCATGAACAATTCTTACAAGAACTAGAAATGTTGGATGAACAACAAATACATGCATTAGAACATATAAAAGCTTATCATAAATCTCTTCAGAAACAATATAATCGTAAGGTGATTGAACGAACATTTTATGTTGGTGATTTAGTCCTCTATGAGAATCAATGAAATGTAAATGCTTTACCGGGCAAAATTAGCTCTAATTGGCTTGGACCTTTTGTTGTTATTGAAAACTTTGGTTCGGGTGCTTATAAAATTGCTGATATGGATGGTGTTTCTTTTAAGGAACCCATTAATATTATGCATCTCAGATGTTATTATCCTTAATTTTCTTTCTTTCCTAGTGCATTTATATGTTCCTTATAAAATAATTATGTTTGTTTTATAGGTTATGTAATTTTAGCAAAATTACATTTGAATATATTAGTGCACTTTATTTCTTTCTATTAAGTTTTATATTGATGAAAGCATAGTAATCAAACATAGAACTAATTAGTAGAGAAAGTTTTTCATTCATCAAAAGATTTTTTCAGGTTCTGATACATATGTGTCCAATGGCCCTATTTATCACTACGTCTATCACTATGCTCTCATGGTCGATGGCTTCCAGATCTCCCTACCCTACAATAGGAAGATGATGATCTGTGTGTCCATATGTGGCTCCTTGATATGCTCATACCATGCGAACATCCTTGGGCACTCTGTAGCTCATCTATCATCTTCTCCTCTCTTTCTCTACATAATCTCAGCACTTGTTGGACACAAGTAAAGATGTCATCATGCCTGTCGAGATCTCTATGACCAATGGAAGAATCTTGCTCGTCATCTGGTAGTTGGTAGGATATACATGTATCCTTTAGAATCTCAAATACAAAACTCCTCCACTCCACTACGCTAGTTGTAGAAAGGAAATTACATTTATCAATTCCCCTCTTGGATGTCATTGAAATGTCTAGAAGGTAGGGGAATTGAGTGACTACTCTCTCCATGCTCTCTATGTCTAGGCCTCAAAGGTGGTGTCTTTGTGTGGGGGCATGGAGGCCATCATGATCTTAGTGGTGACATGTGAAAAATGTGTACATCCACACCAGTATCACCAACTGGGGGCATCTCCTTTGCTCTCTCCTTTTCTCTCTCCTCCTCCATCAGATCTCCCTCAGATATGTGTTACTCCTCATCTCTGGCATCCTCATCCTCCTCTATTGTACCACTATCCTAGTGTGTCCTCCTTGAAAGACCTGGATCACCTATAAGATACTCCTTAAGGAAGATGGGATGGGTCCCCTGTAGACCCCAGTACCAGATGTAATCTCGACTTGTACGTGAATAGGTCACATCTAATGGTGCCTCTTTATCCTTTATCTTAGCTGTATCACTATCCTCTATGTCTTTTATTGATGGTCAGCGTATGGCACTGGGTCTCTGATAGTACCTTGTTAGATGTGCATAGAGAGGTACTTCTCTAGGGACTACTTGTAATAGGCTAAACTATCTCATTACCTGATCATAATAGTAGGGCATCACTATATGATTCTGATGACCCTCTAGTAGCTTTCACCACTGTGAATATCTCATCTAGAATCATGTATCAGACCACTCTATCATCTAGTAGTAGGGTCTCCATATCACATCAGTGCTTGGAATGTGGTCTAGACATACCCTCCAATAGAGGATATCTCCAAACTACCAAGAATCTCTCAAAGGATATGCAAAGCCTCTTAGTGTACTTGCATCTACCATCACTGGAACACCCTGTGGATGTGTACATGTGAAATTCTCAAACAACCAAATCTACAAGATTGTGCATATCGAAAGACTATCTCTCTAATATCTCACTAGCTGACCTAGCTCATGGTATAACTAGGCTAACATGTTGTGGCCCCATGAGAAAATGGTCCTCTCCCTCTCCATCCTCTATATAAGATGTGTAAGAGGTGTAGAAAAATTGGTACCCTTTGCATTGGGTAACACAACCAAGGATACTATGCAAGGCATCACCCTTCATACTAAAGGTGTAGGGCTTGACAATATGGATGACAATAGGACTTGATCTGACTGGGTCCGCATTTGTGGAACCCATCCTATGAAATAATCCTTATCTCCAAGGACCTCCACACAAACATGTTGTGCTCTAAGTATGATAGTCTCACCTCAAACTAGAAGCCGCAAGATCCTGTAGACATCCTCTAATGTCACTGTAATCTCTCTAGAGGGAAGATGGAAGGAGCATGTATCCTCATCCCACCTCTCTATCAGAGTTGATAGCATGTCTCATTGTAGTCTAATTTGTGGTAGGATTGATACCCAGTATAATCCCACATCTCTCAATAACTGCATCTCATCATCATGAAGCTCAGACAACCTCTCTCTGACCATGCCTAGAAACTCTCCAAAGGGATGCTCTCGGAGATGAACCAACTCCTGCAAGCAAAAAAAAACATCATATCAACAATCTATATCATCAAATCTACAAATCTAACTTGACTAGGTCAAGGTCGACCTCAATTAGGTCAGGGACAACCTTACTGGGTCAAGGTCGACTTTCCTGTGTCAGGGATGACCTTGTTGGGTCAAGGTTGAGCTCATCCCAGAATAGGTGGAGACCTTCTAGTCAATGTTGATCTTCTTGGGTCAAGGTCAACATAGCTAGGTCAGGGTTGACCTTGCCTATCAAAATTAGTAATTTGGAAAGTACAAGGACAAATAGTAGCAAACTCACCTCAGGAAGTGACCATCTAGTAGCTAGGCTCTGTCTTAGAAGCTCCATGTGCGTCACTCAAAGTTCTTCTCTCCTCAGCATCTTGCTTCCTCTTTTCAAATCTACAAATGGTAAGAATGAGTAAGTAAATCTTCCTTTTCATTATTTATAGTTAGAATTAGGGTTTTATTAGGGTTTATTCATGGTAAACTCAGATTTCCCTTCTTATGCATTTAGATAGACATCCACTCTTTTCATCATAACATGAGTTTGGTAACTCCATTTTTAGTGTTGTCAATGGCATTGGAATCATGATTCAGATACCTAGACTCTTGAACTATTTTAGGAAGGTTAGAAATATTTATAATGGGTTTAGGAACAAGCTTTTCAAAAAACTACATATTCAGTGTATAAGGTTTTCCTTATCACCCTATTTCACCCTTCAAAAGTAGAAAGCTAAAACAGGGGGGGCATAAGGGGCTTTATGCACTTCTCAAATTGTCATATAGTAAGATCTAGGTGATTTATGAATTTTCATTAACCATGTGTGTTGTAGGTTCTAACAGTTTTCTGCAAGATCTCTACATCGAGGACTGGGCTATATCCTTTTTATTTACTATGATGTTTTTCTTACTTTAGCTTGCATATTCACGTAGTGTCACATCTAAGATAAAGTGGGGGTTAAATGTATCATCTTCAAATCGAAGCACTTCCATATTGATAGGTTTATCACCCTATTTTAGTGCATTTTTTGTGATAGACTTGCATTTAGGATGCATTCTGCACTTGATTCCTTCAGTTTAGATGAAATTAGGGTTAGGATCCCTAGGATTTGCCTTAATTTCCCTTATCTATGGCTCTATTTTATAGGTAGGACTTACAAATAGGTCTTCCTGGCCTTCATTATGTTCATCATAGGATTTTTTACCTCTCCCTGGCACTTTGCCCTGTTCTAACATCATTTCTACATCTCCAGGTGTATACACCTAAAAATGGTCACCTAGACTATTAGCCCCTTTTTGCTAAATCATAAATTGCTTGTTCTTGATCAAATCCTAGTTCTATCATTTATTTGATTATTTTCTATGGGCTAACCATTTTATCCTAAGTTTTTATTTATTTAAAAGGAATATTTCCTCCCCTTTTAAATAAATAAAAGCCCCCACTTTTCCTCTTATCCTAAGTTGCACAAATAAAGCATTATTCTTATAAAAAAAGGAAAAGCACTTTTTGTCTCATATGGACACAAAAGCCATCTCCTATTTTCTCATTGGAGGATACTTGTGCACATGGATTGCTCCTCTTTTAAGCTCCACCATTGATTAAATCTTTTGCCTCTTAATCTCCATGGTCCATTTCTCCTCATTTCCTATAAAAGAAGAGCTCTCTTCTTCATTCTAGATCCCCAACTTTTTATGCTAACTTTATGCTACAGGATTTCTAGGTCACTTTGGAGCTTTTGAAGATATGGAGCATTCTTAGCATCTACATCTCATTCTTTCATTCTACATCTCATTCTTGCATTCTTAGCTTAGCTTCATATTTATGCTTTCTTAGATTAGCTTCATTTCTATGCTCTAGATTAGCTCACATAGATTAATTAGCTTGGGTTGTAACACTTGCATATTTCCTTTCATAGCTTAGCTTGCATTTCCATTTCTAGCATAGCATTACATTGCATTTTCATTCTTGATTCTTGAGGATATTGGCATTCTTTCCCTTGTCTTGATTGAATCTCCCATTGCATGGTTTACTAGCAAGGTTATAAGCTAAATAGCTCTAGCTGAGAGCATTCTTAAAAGCCCTTGCACTCCATGCCTAGGGAGCTATGGATCAATTTGTGAGGGCTCATTCTTGAGTTTCCTTGCATGTAATGATCCATAGAAGTGTGACACATTTATAGCACACATTTTTGGCGCCCACCATGGGGCTTTTATTTATTTAAAAGGGGAGGAAATATTCCTTTTAAATAAATAAAGACTTAGGATAAAATGGTCAAAGACCAGGTAAAGACCAGGCACCCGCGAGACCTCCTGTTTCTCCTTCTGGTAGGATCTAGACACCTGGGTCAAGGATGAGGTCATCCCTAACCTAGGTGAGGGTCTTGGTCATCCCTAACCTAGGTTAGAGATGAGGTCATATTTGACCTCCTTCAAGATTTGATCCCCCTTTTTAATTTTGGTCATGGAGGGCCCTGAAATCAATGTCGGGCTTTCAGATCCGAGTGTAGAAGGGTTTTAATTTGAAATTTATTTAATTATTTCCCTCCTTAGTTTTTTATTGTGATTGGACCATAATTAAATGTGAAATTTTAATTATGGGTCCTCACATTAGTCTAGGAGCGTCACCTTGAAACCTCTATATAAAGACTCTCATTTGCCTTCATTTACACATCAAGGATCTACCAAGCAACTTCATGATCAATTATTCCCAAGGAGACATAATTGATTGAAGTAAGAAAGTGATTAATGGTGAAGGGAAGATGCAAGATTGAAAGACGATGATATAGAAGATCAAGCCATTGTTGATATCAAGCATCTTTGTGAACACACCATTGTGAACATCTATTTGGAGCAAGAGAGATCCCTTCTTCCTTGATCCACTATTTTCAAGATTCAAGCATTCAAAGACACAATCATGTGGTAGCAATTATGGATTATGAGTTTGGTGAGAGTACTTTATCCTTGGGGGCTTGGTATGATTTCTTATCTTATTCTAATCTACACATTGCTTTCTCATACATATTCTAGCTAGGGTTTTAATCTAGAGGATTAGATCATGGCATTACACACTCAATACACACACACATTCTAATACAATCAGCTATTCGTGGAGGTGGAGATCACTAAAATAGGGGTTTGAATAAAGAAAAACCCTATATAGCCACCCAAGAACACCATTTTTAGATATCTACAGTCAATGTTTTGAGAATTGAAGTGCAGATCTGAGTACCCTTTTCGGAAAACTTTTGAGATTTGTGAACACAATTTCTGTCGGAGCTATTTTGGGTCAAGGATGACATTTCGTGGGTGGTAGGACCTTGACTTGGGGTAAGACCTTGCCCCATTTTCTAGGTCAAGGATGACCTACTTTTAGAAAGACAAAAGTTTTATGGGTTTTCTCTATTGCGGTTCCCTGGTCTCAGATTTGGTTGCAGAATTTCCCAAGACTGTACACATGCATCAAAAAATAGTTATTTCTAGATTATTTCCATTATGAGATATATATCTTATCCTATCTAATTTCAAGCATTTCTATATTTACATTACTTAGTCAATTCCAATTCAAAGCATACAAATGAATAGTGGGGAATGTTAGATGCATTGTCTTATCCACATTTTCCACCTATTCAGAAACCTATTCTTGATATAAATATCTTACAAAGGATTTGATATATTCTAGGAAAATAATCTCTTGCCTTGAATGGATGGTACTTTTGGTGAAATTGTATAGAGCTTGAGAAAGGAATATGATTATGGCCAAAGATGATACCATCCTTGTTATTAAGTAAAGTCCTTGGAAGCTTCTAACATCTAGTCTTGAATATTTTGCAATGATAGAACACGTATTGTTAGAGGTTTTGAAATACTTATCATCCATCTCTTTAATATCACCACTATCGAAAAGATTGAAAATCCCCCAAGAAAAATCTTGTACTAGAGGAGAAGCTTTTTCAAACACTTACATAAAAAATATGACAAACATATATCCTTTCAAATTTAATATTTCCAGCAACATAATAAATATTATAAATATTTAACATTACCCAATTCCATATGTAAACTCAATTTGTATCATTAAAAATAAAATAGATATATTTTAGTTATTTTTAAATTTTTTATAATTTAAATAAAAACCTACTATTGGTAATTAACTATAGTATTAAAAAAAACAAAAACTGATGAAGCCAAAGCCTCCACTTCGGTATGTTCAACCCAATATTGAATAGCCACATCGAAGAGAAATAAAGGTATGAACATATGGGATCTCATCTCTAACACCATCCATTCATCCATTCTTTCCTCTTTTTGACAGTGTTACCTTGTACACCTGTGGGGATATTTAATCCAATTGTTTTTTGGCTATTCCCAAATTGTCCATTAAATAACTTCCAACATGTGGAGTGCCATGCCCCATTTTATAATTACCCAACCAATTTATTTGTGGCATAATTTTCTTGATGGTCAGTCTCGAACTGAGATTGGTTGTATAGCAAGATGTTAAAACGAATGCTACAAACACCCACACTACAACTGCTATTCAACTCAAACTGTTATAGATTCTCTCTTCTGCACAATAGGAGTGAATATGTAATATTCAAAAAATATATCAAGGCTCTATAAATTTGAACAAAATATTAACAACGGGAACACTAGTAAATTTTAGCTTATTTTTCGATGAGGCTTAGTCGATAATTAGATGCCTATTGGTCAGCTAATCGACCATAACGGTCGTCGGATTTTTTTGTCAAAAATACCACACTTCAAATCTCCATCATAATTACGATGTCCCTAGTGGTTGAAGTATCAATGGAAACGACATCGAAATCATTGCTTCAACCTAGAAGAATTATCGGTTATAGCCTTATCCCTACGACCAATGTACATCAAAATTATGATGTAAACGGGTTGCAATAAATGTTGAATGTATAGCTTTCTTGTTGATATTTCTATTCTTTCTTGGTTGAAATGTCGACATAAAATTTAGATTTTTTTAAATATATATATATATGTATATATATATATGTATATATATCTATATATATATATATATATGTATATGTATATATATATATATATGTATATATCTATATATATATATATATGTATATGTATATGTATATATATCTATATATATATGTATATATATATATGTATATACATATACATATATATATGTATGTATATATATATATATATATATATATATGTATGTATATATATATATATGTATATCTATATATATATATATATGTATATCTATATATATATATATACATATATATATATAGATATACATACATATATATATATATATATATATATATATATATATATATATATATATATATATATATATATATATATATATATATATATATATATATATATATATATATAATCAAATTCAGCACAACAATATTATGTCACTGTTGTTTACTATTTACAAATAGTCACACATTTTCTATCTTATTTCACACAAACAAGCTGGTTTTAGACCGAAACACTCCACCATAGATCACGGAGTGACTCTTAGATACTTAGTTGACAAAATATGGTACACTTCGGGTGACGAGGATTTTTTCTACTTTATTGACTTCAAAAAATCCTTTGATTTAATTTGTCCATAGACTGAGACCTTAAATTATTGAGCTTCTCTTTGTTTTGAGAAGAGTATAACATTCTCTACTTAACAAGGCCAACCGCGTGAAGGTAGAAGCTGATCTGGCCCCTCTTAGGAGCCTCCTATGACCCTTTATGATATTTTAAGACCTATAAGATGTATTCTTAGGGATCGTAAATGGTTATAGAGGGTCATAAGGGGTTCTGAGACACAACAGTTGAGAAACATAATTGTAGGCATCATGGTCACAATTTTTTGGACACAATGTAATTGTATACCCAAACAATGCAGAGAAACTCATGCACCTCTGATTCCAAGTTGACTACATTTGTTGCTCATGAATTGAAGGTCCTCCATCAAATGTATTCAACTTGTTATCGGAGGTGCAAAAGTTTCTCTGCATCACTTGGGTACACAACTCAATTACGTTGTCTCCAAAAAATTGTGACCATGATGCCTACAATTATGTTTCTCAGCTATTGTTAAATCTACATTTATGTTTCTCAGTTGTCATGTTTATGTGCATGTTTTTTATGTGTTTTGGATAGTAAGTCTAATTTAATTTTTCTATGGACTAAGACCTTAAATTATTGAGCTTCTCTTTGGTTTGAGAAGAGTATAACATTCTCTACTTAATAGGGCCAACCACGTGAAGGTGGAAGCTCATCTGGCCCCTCCTAGGAGCCTCTAATGACCCTTTATGACATTTTAAGACCTCTATGATGTATTGTTAGGGATCATAAACCATTGTAAAGGGTCATAAGGGGTCCTGGGACACAACAACTAAGAAAAATAATTGTAGGCATCATGGTCACATATTTTTGGAGACAATGTAATTGAGTTGTATACCCAAGTGATGGAGTGCAACTTCTACACCTCTGATTCCAAATTGATCCACTGCGGGATTCAAAGACCATAGATAAGGAATAAATTTAGAGAGTGGAGGAGGGCCATAATGACAAAAATAATACAGGACAAATCTCAAGTTAAATGAGGCAACTGCAAACATTTTAATAGATTTTTATTATTAAATAATGAAATTTGCATATACTAGTGTTCTAAGCCCCCTTATTACATGATTTATTATTGTAAGCCCCCTCTAACTTATGCATCTAGAAAATGAAACTACAACCTATTGGGATTGAGACAAACCTTATAGAAAAATAGTAGCTAGAAAGGATTGCTTTCCAACATCTATTGAATATATCTATTGGAGGACCTTGTATTCATGAGCTACAGATGTATTCAAAAGATGTACTCAATAGATGTTAGAAAGCGATCATTCCTAGCTTCTATTGTTCTATAAGGTTTGTCTCAATCCCAATAGGTTGTAGTTTTATTTTCTAGATGTGTAAGTTAGAGGGGGCTTACAATAATAAATCATGTAATGAGGGGGCTTAGAACACTAGTATATATAAATTTCATTATTTAATAATAAAAATATATTAAAATGTTTGCAGTTGCCTCATTTAAGTTGAGGTTCATCCTATATTATTTTGGTCATTATGGACCTCCTCCACTCTCTAAATTTATTCCTTATCTATGGTCTTTGTATCCTGTTGTGTCAACTTGGAATCGGAGGTGTAGAAGTTGCACTCCATTGCTTGGGTATACAACTCAATTACGTTGTCTCCAAAAAATTGTGACCATGATGCCTATAATTATGTTTCTCAGCTGTTGTGAAATCTACATTTATGTTTCTCAGCTGTCGTGTTTATACCTTCTCTCATTTGCTGGTGTAACTCCTCTTTGAGTATCCCCATTCTGCTTTGCATCCAAAATGCACTGGAATAAAGGGAGACTTCATACCAAGCTGCGCTCAAACTTCAACAAGACTTCATACCATGCAGCGTTCATAGATTATGTTCAATGCATTATTTACACTTGTATTGGTGGGAAAAATCTTGAAAACATGCCAAAGAGATTGCATTCAACCATGTTGTTTACATGACACATGTAGTTTACCTCTAGCATAAATCAGTGTTGTGTACAAATCTGTAGACACTACGTGGTATGAAGCCTCACTCAAGCTTGAAAATGATAGTCAATCCAAAGTCAAGGTCAAGGAACAAATGGAATAACTAAGACTATACAAAAATAATTAAGACTATACAAAATCAAATTTTAGAAATGGACAGTTCTGATGCTTTTCCATTACAAAAATTGAGCATTCATCATTTGGTATTGTGTATTCCATTTAGGTATGTCAACAATGTTCAAAATCCTATCACCAAGCATAGACAAGAAATACAAAATATCATTTGGACTATAGAAAAATCAAGTTCTAGAAATGGACGGTTCTAATATTGCTTTTCCACTACAACAATTGAGCATTCATCATTTGGTACTTCTTGGTGTATTCCATTTAAGTTTTTCAATTGTCATTTTTATGTGTATGTTCTTTATGTGTTTGGATTCTCTCCCTCGCAAGGGATACGTCGATAGGTAATTGATTTGAAATCATAATGATTTGATAGTTTTTTTTCAGGATAGGTGTAATCATCCCACCAACCTTAATTAGAAAAATTTGTGATATATGTCAAGTACTTATAATCAGTATGCCCAACAAACAAAGACTTAGTAGTAAAAGCACATCCTTTGGTTTACTAGTTTACTTATAATTAGTATGTCCTTTGGTTTACTAGTTTAATCTGGTTTGAGAATGGTTTGTTTCATGTTTGAATGTACCATTGAATGAAGCTTGGCTATATTAAGTACAATCTTAAGACTCGTGACTCTTCAAATTCTCTTGTTTCCTTCAGACCTCCAAACATGTGTACTTTGAGTAGCCCTCCAACAAATGGACTTGTGATGATTTTTACAATAGTACATGTGTATGAGGACTACTCAAAGTACTACTTAGGTAGGTGATATAGGTTGTTATGGGCAGCAAGCATACAAACATGGAGTGACTAGGACAATGTTGAACAATCCTATTAATGCAAACTTTTGGGATTTGAACTATGTTCAAATAGGTATAGTCAAGTGTTCTATTGAAGGGCAGCCAGTAAACAACCATGTTCAGATGTGGATGGATAGTGTGCCTGATAAGAATTACTTAACCCAAAGATTGTGCCATGTTCGTAATTTCTGAGCTGTGTCCGTTTGATTAATTCTCTAAATTTTGGTTGCACTCCTTGCATTGGTTGACATTTTCCTAATTATAGGGTTTGAATATCACAACAGAAGGAAATCAATACTAAGATGAAATTTTGGTATGTAGGATCTCCATTGCCTATATACATTTGTGACCAAAGATATGGACTGATCTACAGTGCCTCCAAAGCTTCTACTCAAAAGAATCTTCTCACCACTCGTGACTCTTCAAATTCTCTTGTTTCCTTCAGACCTCCAAACATGTGTACTATGAATTGTGCTCAAACAAATGGACTTGTGATGATTTTCACAATAGTACATGTATTGGAGGAAAGTTCACAGTACTACTTAGGAAAATTTGAATGCTATTTAAAAAATATAATATGTATTAGAAGGACAATTCATGATGGCTACTCTAATACATATATTGTTCACAAAGGCAAAGAGAAATTTTAGTTAATACCACTGACTTGCAAGGATAAAGACAAGATAATAAGAGAGGCTATGCATTTGGAAAAAGGTTTTTACCATCATGACTTCATGTTGTGTGCATCTAGAATGGATATTTAACTAACAAATTCTAGCAAATCCAATTGAGTCGTATTTGTTTATCATGTGAGATTCTTTCTTAAAAAGAATTGTTTTTTTTCTCAGGGATGCCCTCATATGGATGAGGTCTGTATCCTTGATCACAACCTCTTCCTTTCTTGATAGTGTATGTCTACTATAAACAAATCCCCTAGAAAAATTTAAAAATAAGAAGAAACTAAAATAGAAATCAGTGGGTGAGCCAATAGAATAAGGGATGCAAGAGTAAAAGTTCCTGCCTTATATAATGTGTTTGGGGTAAGCTATGGTGAAATGAGAATATAGTTAAGTAGCATAGATTTTATGAAGATGTCTTTTGGTAGGGTGAATTCATTTGACTATTGTACAACATAAAGATTGCATTGAATTCAAGTACTTTCTAAGTTATGTTCTCTAATATCCTAGGTAAGTCTACAAATAGATTAACTCTCATAAAGATAAAAGAATGTGAGGATAATGACAAAATATCTAGTTACCAACTTTTGTATTGTAGCTGAACCTCACCTTCCCGACACAGTTAGAAATCCATGGGCAGTGGTGATCAAATTTCTCAACACAACGGTTGCAAGAAGAGAAATGCTTGGAACGTATAGGCCTGATCTAAAGAAATCAATAAATAAAAACTAACATGCAAAATGTTAAATTGAATGACATTTTATTATAGAGATAAATGTGTTTTCTAGATTACTACATTTCAAAATTAGTCTCTCAAGGATTTTGTTGCTAATCATTAAGAACAACTTAAGAATTCTCCCAAGTAAGATGAACAATTTTGATTTTGAATCTTGTAGGTTATCTAACTATTCTTGAAATAGAATTAAATCTATCTGATATGATCTTTGACATTTAAGATTTAAGTTTATAAATAGTAATTTGAATTAGAAAGTTAGAAAATAAAATTCAAAAACATTTAAGAGTCTCAAAGAGAGGAACACATTGAGGAATTAATATTTCGTTTAGGCTTTACTTGGGACTGCCATCAACATTTATCATCATTGAAGAGGATTAATTCATATTCAGTAGATAACTATGATAAGCAATGAAATACAAACATTTCATTTCCAATTATTATCGGTGAGATAAATAAATTTGGGCCAAGAGTACAGAATATGGAGAAGACTCCAAACATAAGCGAGTTGGCGGTCAAAATGTCTTAATAGAATTTACATCAAAACCAAAAACATTAATCAGTTGATTATTATATAAGCTCCTCAAGCATGAGTTGGAGAGGACTATACATTACACATTGAGACACAATATTGTTTTCACAAGTTGGCAACTATTATAATCATCAGGTAGATTAGGCTATAATTGGTGGAGAGAAGTATGCATGTAGATCAAAAAGCATAGAGTACACACCAATGTCTTGCATAAGTGAAAGATGAAATGTAGATTTCATGTAAAGAATAAAATCATTCTTTGGACATTCAAAGGTGTGTTTCAAACATAGAAAAAGAGTAAATTGTTGAAGGAAGTAACAAGAAATGGCAGATGTCAAAGAAAGAGTAGTTTTCATTAAAATGTTCATAGGGAGATACATCTTTTATTTTGAAAAAATAAAATCTCTAATATTGTGATGAGGGTTTCTAAGAGTTTTGAATTCTTAGATCTCTGGTTGTCATGGTAAGTGGCAAAAAGCACTCTTGTGAAGAATAGTGACAGTCACTATAAAAGAGAAGAGTAGGCAATGATACTATGTAGAACACATGATCCACCACATTCATAGTAACTTCCAAGAATGTATGTCAAAGAAAACATTAGACATAGATGATAAGGAAGAGAATGGCATTGTCTACAAAAGTAGAGAGAAAAGACCAAAATTTAAAGATGACTATTAGAGGAGACACTAGCTAAATGGGAGGGCTTTCAACATGCATCAAAAGCTATGGTATACACTGCAAATAGAAAAGACAATTTTGATGAAGTTGGAATGGCACTTTTAGGGTGTCATAGAGTTCCTCATGATAGTGAACACAAAATATGATCAATCATGTGAAGGAATAGTAAGAATGAAAGAAAAAAATGCATCCAAGAGTCTTGAGAAGTGACTATCAAAAGGATGTCAATAAATGGTTATCAAATTTTCAAGCAAAGATTAGTTCCAATAAAAAACAACACTTTTGAGTTCTTAGTTATAGACAAGGTTGACTATTAAATAGGCTTGATGGGGTGATGATAAGTGTAACAATTCATGATTTAAAAAGATGCCAAAATAATGTGGATAAGAAATGTTTAAAGAAAGTTCTTCTTCAATGTTTATCCACTGTCACAGTGGTATAAAGTGATAAAAAATAATGATTCATATGGTTTATGATAAATCACAAAGACACTCTTATAATAGTCATCAAGAGATAATAGAGGTCATGCATGCATGATTGCAAAGCACAATGAATAAAGAACAGGCACTGTTATGAAGGCTCATAGCCACAGTAAGGAATGATGTCATAAAAATAAAAAGAGGGACAATTTCTAAAAGGCAGTGATATTCAAAGATTGAAATGAGGGTACTATATCATGAAAAAGATGCAAGCATTAATATATTTTCATGAATGTTAAGGCACAGTGATCAACAATTCCATAAAGAGACTATTGTTAGTGTTTCTATAAAATAGAATGACAGTGTTGTGAAAGAAAAGATTCATGTTCAAGAAGAGTGCCTCAAAACAATGTTATTCAATGCTTGAGGGATGATATTTACTACTCTCATAATGACTACATGATGAAAAGATTGTCAGATTAAAAGATGTAAATCTTACCCACCGATATGGTAGTCGTCTACAGGGCCACAATGTATGTAATGAGAGGTGTCATATTGTCTTTCAAAGCTTTATGTTTGAGTGTATGAAATCTTATACCTATCTTTATTTATTGTCTTTGTGTAGTTTTCACTACTTATGGGACAAGAGATAATTCAAGTCACATGTGCAAGAAGGTTAATTAATTGGGAAAAAAGATATTGACTTTAGATTCAAAATAACCTTTCATAAATTAAACAATTCCAACCAAACACCATTGTCAACTTATAGACATCCATTCACTAAAACAAAAACTTGAACCAATAAAATTAACCTCACATTTTAATACTAGACCAATCAATCATATATAAATTAACTACTCCTAAAATTGCATCACCCAATAACATGATACAATAAAATGCTTCAACTTTACTCATCACAAAGTATTTACCAACTATCAAGAGTACAATTTACCATGTGTTCTTAACTTCCCAAGTACAATGAAAATTTGTGATGAGCCCTAAGGATGCCCTTGCATCAAACATTCTCTTAAACCTCAAAGATTGAGCCATGTAAATTTGGCTCTACAGTCTAAACTTCTTACAATTTAGACCTTGAAGCCCAAGCTAGTGTAAGATTGTCTTGTTGGTTCCATTTTCCCAGATGCCAAAAGTGCACACCTTGGTAGGCAAGTTGTCAAGGTTTATAAGTTAGCCTTGAGAATATGACTCTCCTCCATATCTCAATGTTTAAGTTGATCATGTTATTTTTTCCTATTGTATTCTAAGCATTTTGCTTCTCTCATCTTGCATTTTGTATTGGTGTATATGCCAAGTGTTTCATTATTTGGTTTGATGACCTTGTGCATGAAAGAATGCATTATGACTTGCATTACATGTTATTCTTGTATCATAAATTGGTCATCATATTTTTTAATAATAATGTCTTGGGTAAAAACTTAAGGCATTAGAATATTTTATTGTTTGTATTAGACTATGCTGGAAGGGAAATTTTAAGATGATATTTCATCAAAAGTGTTAGATAAAGTAATTATCTAGCTTAATATAAAGATCATTAGAGCTATGAAGGATTGTGTAAAAGTACTCCAAAGCATAATCTTTTGGAGTGCAAGGGAAAATTTTAGCAAGCAAGTATCCATCATAGAGGAACTCAAGGAAAGTGGCATTAAAGGAGTGAATATGGGTCATGGGAACCCCCTTACCATTATATATTTTAAATTGGGAGTTAGAAAACACATAGGGAAAGCATGTAAGAGAGAATATCCTAAGAGGAAATTATGCTCAAGGTCCATAGTGATGATTTCTTCATAGAAGTGTAGAGGGGAGGTGGTATAGTATTAGCATTTAGCTTAGTTTACAAGGATTCTAATTAATGTAGGATATGTTCAAGGATGATCTCAATGGGACAATTGATGGAAATATCAATGTGATGAGTAACAAGAGTTTTATTGGAATGCAATATCACTAAGAGGGGAGAGGGGGTATGAATTAGTGATATAACAATTTATAAGTCATTTTTCACTTAAACAAAACTTGAAGTATTAAGTAATGAAAATAAAAATAGATAACAAAATAGATAAGACACACAAAGAATATAACATGGATCTTTTCTTGAGTAGAAACCCTCTAGAGAATAAAACTACTCGAATTGCCTCACTGGCTTATGTTAAATATCCTTTTACAATGCCTCACTAGCTTGACATAGGTCTCACTAACAATGATATCTCACTCATAGACTTTTCAATGTCTCACTAGATTTTTCTCTCTTTACCTTTGATTTTTATACAAAGTCAAAATATCTAAGAGAAATGGTAATCATAATCCAATATAATACATTCTTGGGTACATGTGATACTTATGTACCAAATAGTGTATCATAGTAAATTAGGACTACAATATTCTCAACCAGATATTTATGATTTTGAAAACTAGTGTGCACAATGAACAATGAATGTTTATTGAATAAACAAAACCTTTTTTTGTACACTGATAATGTCCCCACTAAGATGTTTATATAATATTCTTCATTGTCCAACTGAAATAAAACTACCTTGTAGAAATGATTTGCAAGTTATTCAAACTATCTTTGTGCATGTGTCTGATTATACAAAATGTTGGCAATTTGGCTAAGTTGGTTACATCGATGTTGTCATTATGGAAACATATGATCTACATGAAGATCGCATGGGTCAGAGAGCTAGTATGTCAGAGTGCAATGCAAAATTGTCTAAGTATGAGACAGTGTGTTTTTGCTAGTGAACTAGAAGATAGTTTTGTTTAGCGATGTCAATTGGAGTAAGTTCACTGCTTGTGCACTTGAACATAGACTCTATGGTGAATATTAAAGACTCACCTTAGAGTCCAAGTGAGTATGGCATGTACGAAAGAAGTTATGATAGTTTTTCTAAGGACAGTGTCAAGCTGACAAGACAGAATATGAAGAAAAAATTGATAAAAAGTTAAGGGATTATTTTGTTTATTAAAATAATGACTTAACAATATAAAAGGATGAAATCCTAGATGTTAACCCTTGGGTAAAGTTATTTTGTAATATGGTAGCCGACTAGAGAAGTTATTAGCCTTAATAACTTGTATAATTGTAATTGTAAATTGTAAGAAATATATGGTGATATGATGCGAATGTAATAGTGATAGTGAAAGAGCAGCGAAGAGATATTGATGCAAGCAGGATAAGGTTATGTACCTTGACCTACTTTTGTAATTACTAAACATTCTATATTACTTGTTTGGGTAGTGGGCTCATCTAGTAATCACATTTTGTACTGCCAACTCCTAACAAGGTTGAGGCTTCTAATAAGGCCTATAGCCCCTTAATCAGGACTGAGACACTATATGCTTGTAATAGACTCCTAACAGGGTCAACATCCTGAACAAGATACTTTTTATTAGTGGATCTTTGTGGGTACCATCCCCACCGGGGTTTTCCCTTGGCTATGGTTTCCTCGAGAACAAATAATGTGTTATGAGTTCTTTTGTTTTATTGCTATGCATGTTATTTAGCTTTCTATGTTATGCATGCATTAAGATTATCTGTTATATCCATAATTGGGCAAAATTAAAAGTTTGTAGAATACCGATTCACCCCCCTCTCTCAGTATTCCCTATTTCTAACAATTGGTATCAGAGCTTAGTTACTTAGAAAAGAATCATTCAAGGAATGCCTAGTAGCTTGAGTAAGATCTCTATGGATATGGATTAACTATAGAAGAATCTTGAAGAAGCTCTCAAACAGATTGATATGCTTACTGATGAAAGAGACACTCTGAAAGGAAAATATGATGATGCAAAGAACCTTATTGAGAAATTGAAAAACAAGTTGGAAGATCTGAAATCTAAAAAGGAATCCGAAGTTCTTATTGAAGATTGTGATGACAATTTAGAAAAAGAAAATGAGATCCTTAAGCATGAACTGAAGATAGAAAATTTGAAGCTAAGTTTGAAATATGGAAATGGAAAGAATGAAGCAAATCTGAAATCTAAGAATGAAAATCTAAAGATTGAAAATGAAGGACTAAAATCTAAACTTGGTAAAGTAACATCTGAACTTGAGAAAGTCAATTTGTAGCATGCAGAACTTGAGAAATAGAATACAATTGTGAAAGGTGAACTAACTCAATCTAAGAAGCAACTTGAAAGACTATATTCAACTAGTGAGAAGATTGATGAACAAATATCTTTTCAAAAACCATTCTATGATAAAATTGGTCTTGGATTCAATACATTCAAAACAAATGAAGAAAGCAAGGAACCAGATTTGAAAATATCTGAAAGTATAGATGAGAAGAAGTCTGATGAGACTAACAAATCTGAAGATACACCTAAGGAAGAAGAACCACCTAAGAAAGAGGAATCATCTAAAGGTATGTAGAGAGAATTCAAAGATAGATGTTTTTCTTGTAATACTATTGGTCATATGAAGAGAGATTGTATAGGTAAGCAATTCAAATCTCTTAATGGTTATTGTTATAATTGTCATGGTTTTGGACATAGAGCTATTGAATGTAGGAAACCTAAATTTATTGAGAGTAATAATAGTAGTAGAATGTTTAGGAATACTAACAATGCAGATAAGAAACCTACTGAAGATATGAATAGAATAAAAGGAGTAGTATGTTTTAGATGCAACAAGGTTGGACACATTGCTAGAAATTGTAGATCACAGATCAATTAGCCTAGACTGAGATATGGAAATAATGGAATTGTTTGTCAGATATGCAACAAGATTGGACATACAACAAGGTTTTTCAGAATGAACAATAGAGTTTTTCATCGTAACCCTAACCCTATAAATCATGTAAGAAGAAATGAAGATGCAAGTAACAGTCAGAAAGGATGCTATAGTAATTCAGATGAAGTGAAGTTTATCAAAAGCAAAAATCAAGAAGACATATTCAGCATTGAAGGTAATTAGGAAGGTGAAGTATTGAAAAGCTAAGAATGAATCTTTAGCTGACCCATTGCAAAGTACTTAATTTATGAAAATTGCAGTAGAATAGGAACTTAGATTAGTGTAGAAGTAGATATATGATGAATTGAGTCTTGCGTAGTTAATGCAAGGTATTATATGATGTTCTAATGCTATGGTTAAGAGCGCAAAGAAAAATATTATGTTTTGCAAGATCGGAAGAAGCTTTAAGTTTTACAGGTTAACATAATCATCTTTTTGGAAAGAAGCGGCAAAAGAATTGAATGCGATGTCAAATCTAAGTGAGATTGAAGTAATGAAAGGTCATGATTGGTATTATTTGATAATCAAAGTGAATTCAAGTGTTAAGGAGATCGAAGAGCAGTGATTGGAAGCATTTAGCAAGGATTTGGTGAAGGATTTGAGTGTCGAATCTACACAAGCCCTAAAATCATGAAATCGAGGTATTTTACTTGGCAGATCTTTGAATCAATTATTAGAAGTAATCATGGATGTTTCTTTGATTCATAATATCAAAGATAAGAATAGACCTAAGATGAAAAGGGAACCAATAGAACCCTTGGAAGATGATCCTAGGTTAGCTTTATCATTCGTACGAAATGGAGTTTTACATCTAGAGAATGTTAGAAGTTATCTTGGATGCAAACTAGAGACTATCAGTGATAGTTATTTCACCAAGGAATATCAAAAGATCTATAATCAGGACATGTCATTAAGAGTAGGATTTGAACATTTGAAAGATAATGAGATCATCAAGTATGCATTACAACATGAATTTGATAATGAAGAATGTACTAAGATAATCCTAAGAAGAATTCATAATGAGAAGTTTTGGTTAGAAGATAGAGTGATAGATATCATAGCTGATTTGATTCATGAAGTTACTAGACTATCTAAAACTGGAGTTATTCCTTTAAATGAGAAGAACATGAGGAAAATTTTCATAAACAACACAAATTCATCCTATAATGGTAGAGGAATTTTGATTAGTAAGATTGAACAAGATGATGTCAGATACTTGTATAAGATCCTAACAACTAAGTTTTGTGCAAACTCAAGAGAGGATGACATGGTAGTTGGAATGATACATGCAGCTTATCTGATGTGTTTTGATAAAGTACAAGTTGATATGTGTGAGATTCTGAGAATTCAACTATTTAAGAATTTGGAAAAGATAAAGAAGACTAAGTATGCACAGTTTAGATTCTCATCCTTAATCACTTATATGTTTTTTCATTTATTGAGAAGATTTCCTTACACCATTGGAAATGACTAGAATGATGGCCAATCTACAATAGAAAGGATTGACAAAGTATATCTAAGGCATGTTATTGATAAAGTGGATGAAAGTGCTATACTAGTAATAAAGACATTTCAGAATTTGGTGACAAGTAGATCAAGGAACCCTAAATCACTTGTGGAGAAATATAAAAATGAGATATGTTTCATAGTTGATATTGACTTTTCTTACATTGAAGTAGTAGAACCTAGAGTAGAGTTCATAGACCCTCTTGGCTATGAAATATCTGAGATTGAGACTGAAGAGTGTGTGAGCAGGTTACTTAAGTGTAAGATTGATGTTCACAATAATAGGTTTGGAACCTTTGAGGAGAACTTCAACTCTACAAAGACCCTACTTGAAGAGAAACAATCAAAGAAAAGAGTTGAGAGTACAATTAAGAAAATTCTAAAAGATTCAGGGATGACAGAGCAAGAATTCTTGGTAGCTAAGAACACAGCAGCAATAATTAGAGAAATTAGACATAAAGAAGTTTTGTTTGTACCACCTTTATCATCAATTGCAGTTCAGCAAGGAGAAACACCAGTTAAGGTGAAAGTGGAAGAAACAAAGAAGGAACAAGAAGAAAGAAAACCCACTAGGTCAACCTCTTCCACACCTAGAAAAAGAGTAAAAGAGATTGCTACTAGATCGGGTAAGAGGCAGAAAACATTGGTGCCACTAGTTCCAAGGAAAATTGTAGAAATCAAAGATGATGACACTTATATTGAGAAGAAAACTTGGAAACCTAGAATTGAAAGAGTAAATGAAGAGATTATACAAGATGGAGATTTCACAAAGATGAATATGTATTATGACTTATATGATTATGCAAAAAGATTAAATCTAGAGAATGCACTGGTGAAGCAAATGATTCTATTTGACAAGAAGTTTGATACAATTTAGGGTAAGATACCTGATGACTTATACAAGAAACTTGTGAACAGGAAGAAGAGAGCATTAGAGGAAGACACAACTATTAGAGAAAATCTTGTAAGGAAACTTTGTAAGGTGAGAAATGATGAACACCTTAAGTAGATCTTGAAGACTCTAAACACCCATTTGAGGACAAAAAGGAGAACTATTTAGATTATGGGAGGACAGTATGAAGAAGTCAAAGTAGAAACATAGCAAGCAATCATCAAGGTTATGATAGAGAATGCTAGTAAACCATCAGTTGTAGTAGATCAAGCTGGTGAAGCAGAACAAGAGGACATTCCCTCTCCACTAGCCATAAACATTGAGGATGAAGCTATGAATGTTGAAGGAACTAAGATCACCTTGGATACTGATGATAATGTATTCAAGAATCTAGAGAACATTGTTGACAATTCGGCTTTTGAAGAATCAAATAGTACTAAAGAAGAAGAAAAGACACAAACCATCATTGAAGAACCCAAAGCAACAGAGATTCAAGCACTTGTTCCCACTCAAGAAGAAATCAATCTTACTCCTAAGACTAGAAAGAAGAGTCAGACTGGATCTATGATTGAGAATCTGGGAAAGGAAGTAGATGATGATGATCAGATAGAATTGATCACATCCTTGAACAAAATCATTGGAAAGAACAAGAAAGTAAAGATTCTTTAAGGATTTCTAAAGGAGCTTACTGAGAAGTTACAAGGCAATGCAACTACACAAATTGTAGAAGCAAACCCTATTGAGAAAGCAAGGAAGGTAATGAACACTTTTGATAGTGTGTTCACAAATTTATCGGATATAGAAAAAGTGAAAGCTCAAGTAGCCTATGAGGCCAAAACACTTCTAAACATTAGCCAAAATATTAGGAATGATATCAATAATCTTGATATCTGTATAAAAGACTTGAGGAAGAATTTGGAAAGGGGTAAATCCTTATACATTTAGTGTACAAAATCAGAGACCTTAGTAGCAGAAGAAGATCAGAAGATGAAGTTGAAGGAAGTAGAATTTATGAATGAATCAAACCTTCTTTCAAGCCCCAATGTGAAGATATCTGATGTTGAGAAGAAAATTCACAAGATATATGATGAGATTAGAATTTTAAAAGATGAAAAGGATAGGAAAATGAAAAGATTCACTCTTTTAAGAGAGCACACTTCTATGAAGTTAAGCATTATTTAAGGGAAATTGGAAGAATGTCTTTTAGCTAAGACATCTTTTCAAAAGTTTAGTTTTGAGAATCTCCAAGCATGTGAGATAGCGTCTTATGGATTATGCACACTACTCAGTGTGGCAGATTCAATTAAGAAATCATGGGAGAAATAGTTAGAGGCAATAAAGATTGACTTTGTAGATTTTTTTGCAAGCCTACTGGCTTTGCAATATTGAATCAAGGTATAAAGCTTTTTGAACACAGTTTTGTAACCCTCCTTAGCTTTATTTTCTCATTGTTGTAAAAGGGGGAGAGATATATAATAGAAAATTGATAGGAAATTGATAAGGATTGATACTCTTAGGGGGAGTACTATATAAGAGATAATATTTTTGGAGTCATAAGGATAGTATATATATATTTTATACCATGGCCACAATTTTGAAGTTTTTGAGTCTAAGACTTAGGCAATTTTCTCATATGTTGCCACCAATGATAAAGGGGGAGATTGTTGGAAATTTGGCTGAGTTGGTTACATAGATGTTGTCCTTATGGAAACATATTATCTACATGAAGATCACATAGGTCAGAGAGCTAGTATGTCAGAGTGCAATGCAAAATTTTCTAAGTATGAGACAGTGTGTTTTTGCTAGTGAACCAGAAGACAGTTTTGTTTAGCAATATTGATTGGAGTAACTTCAGTGCTTGCACACTTGAACATAGACTCTATGGTGACTATTGAAGATTCACCTTAGAGAAAAAGTTATTATGACATGTACAGAAGAAGTTATGATAGTTTTTTTGAAGATAATGTCAAGCCGACAAGACAGAATATGAAGACAAAATTGATAAAGAGTTAAGGGATTATTTTGTTTATTAAAATAATGACTTAAAAATATAAAGGGATGACATCCTAGATGTTAACTCTTGGGTAAAGTTATTTTTTAATATGGTAGCCAACTGGAGAAGTTATTAGCCTTAATAACTTGTATAAATGTAATTGTAAATTGTAAGAAACATATAATGATATGATGAGAATGTAAGAGTGATAGTGAAAGAGTAGCAAAGAGATATTGATGCAAGTAGTATAAGGTTATGTACCTTCACCTACTTTTTTAATTAGTGAGCATTGTATATTACTTGTTTGGGTAGTGGGCTTATCTGGTAATCACATTTTGTACTGCCAACTCTTAATAGGGTTGAGGCTTCTTACAAGGCCTATAGTCCCTTAATCAGGACTGAGACACTATATGCTTATAATAGACTCCTAACAGGGTCAACATCCTTAATAGGATACTTTTCATTAGTGGATCTTTATGGGTACCATCCCCACCGGGGTTTTCCCTTGGCCAGGGTTTCCTCAAGAACAAATAATGTGTTAGGAGTTCTTTTGTTTTATTGATATGCATGTTATTTAGCTTTCTATGTTATGCATGCATTAAGATTATGTGTTATATCCATAATTGGTCAAAACTAAAAGTTTGTAGAATACTGATTCACCTGCCCCCTCTCAGTATTCCCTATTTCTAACACAAAAAATATGATTATCATTTTCCTTAAGAAATCTTTTAAGAAATGTGTAGGTTTGTCTCTACTTTTCTCATAATAAATTAGATTAAGTAAATCATTAATCACAAACTAATTATATGTCTTGATCTTCAAACAAGTACAAATAACTTTTCTTCAAACTAAACAATCTTTGCAACAAGACCTCAATAGTAGTTAAGGATAAAAAAATAGTGTATATACAAACAAAAATAAAGATACCTTACTCAATACTGACAAACCTTGACTAGGGTTTAGAATAGAATAAAATAAATACTTAAAGCATGTATGGAATAGGGTTGGACAAAACCCTCATTCTCAAATCAACATAAAATATTTTCAATGTATGTGAAGGTTTATAAATAGTCTACTCACTTTAGTCAAAAACTAAACTCCACTAATCAGTAGGGTACCTCCAATTCTTCCACTTCTCAATTTGATTGTAATAGGGTTCTTTCCTGAGAGTTTATTAATAGATTCAGGCATAGTTATTTAGAATTGAATTGTTGTTTCCTCTATTTCTTGTTTGAATCCAAAAACAACAATAGTAATCTTCCTCGACACCTCTAAATGGTCTCAGGAACATTTAAGCTACTTAATCAGGCTAGGTCAACTTCAACTGGAATAATTCGAGGGTGGTTATGGGAGGTTGGTATTGATGCTCACTGTCTTCAATGAATCCAGACCTCGGAATCAACGGGTTCAATACTCATTCCATTCACTCACTGTTACAATGTTATTTATTCCATTAACTAAATACATGTAATGCATCTAGTTTAGGGCATTGGCCCTGAAGCAATTTAACATCCCTTTCAAATATGAGCATTGAGCTTATTGAAATATTCTACCCTAACTTGACTTTCATCCATCGGTCTTAAGTATTCTGTGGAGAAGATACAAGTTAGGGTCGTAACTTCATGATAGGACGAGAACAATAGTCTTGTTTTGATCTATCAAAAATTTACTTTGCTTTGAAAATTAACAAAACTAAAACAACTTAAATCTATCAACAAAGTTGCATGACTGGAATTGACAGTCAACAGTGACTTCCTTCCTCGACAGAGATATAGATATCAAACAAACTAAGAGACACAAACTCCATAAAATGATGGGTACATTAACACATCTTTCTGAATACTAACACTATTTTCCACTACATAATCAATTTCACAACAATGGAAATAGAGAAGAGTGGTTCTTATAGGTGGAGTTGAGGCCTTTTCTTTCACCTCTGCTTTGTCATGCGTGGAATATAAAATGAAACCCTATGTTTTTTTTTTAAAGTTATAATCCCATTTTCGTCAAAATTTTGAAAACCTGTATGGTTGTCGAAATACCAACCAACACGGTAGTGGATTAAAAAAAATTCAAATTTTTCCTTCTATAAACCGACCAAGGAAAACCATTTTAATGCTTGGTCAAAAATGTTGGTCTAAAAAGTGGGTCTAATGTACTAGTGGAACATGTTGAGAATTGAGTAGAGAGTGGATGCTTATGGTAGGCATAAAACACAATAGAAAATGCAAACCTGGAAAATTACTTGAAATTTAGGTTATTCAAATTTAAACGCGTATGGAGAAAATGAAGAAAGAAATGAGAAAAAAAGAATAAACACCATACCCAAGAACAATGACCACTTGATAAATGGAATTTCCTCTGAAATATAGATTTATTTTATGCTCGAGGAGCCAAACCATAAGTCCTATATATAAAACAAACACTGTCATTGTCGCCCATAGTGCTAGAGTAAATGGCTATAAGAATGTCCAACCATCATTAACTTCCTTGTTTACGATCGTGCAAGCTACTATTGCTAAACCTATTTCTATAAATGGCTATGTGAAATTAATAATTACACTCTGCTCTGCTGTAATTGTAATGTCACCCACAGCTACATCATATTCCTGCCAAAGCCAAAAAGTATTTATAAGATCAGAAAGTTTGTAATAATCTTCCCAAGTAGTTGAAAAAAAAGGAAAATATAGACCTTCAGATACACTTGGCAGATGAGTTCATCGTAAGTATCATTTTTCCAATAAAGAGGAATGAAATCATATAGCAGTTTATAGTCAAGCCTTTTCACAACAGCCTCAAACACATCAATGATGAACCAGCTGAATGTAATCTCATTACTCTCGGTGTTAACAAAGACATTACCAAATTTCTCCCATCCAGTCACAAGTACTATAATCTTCAGCCTCTTTGGAATTACCCCATCGCGAGGAATCCTAGAAAGCCCACCTAGCCAAATCATGAATTGAAGACCTTCATTACCAAAAGATGGTGTTTTGAATAACTTAGATGAATTATATGGCCAATACCCAACAATTTGATAGATTTTTCCCACCATATTCACTATTCCATAAGTATAACCATTTATCTCCCCATTGTAGAACTTAAGAGGTCCAATTAAGCCAGAAAAATCTGTTAAGAAAATCTCCTACAATAACTTTCTACCTTATTGAAATACCTTGATTTTGGTAGTTTCAATTACTGCAAGAGTTGAGGGTTTCAGAAAACTTAACCTTGCATTTCTTTCCATCTTTCTGATTGCTTGAGCTATCATGAGCACTGAATCATAAGCCAATAAACCATATGTATTGAGTTCAATGTTTTTATTGCTAGGATTGTCAAGTCTAAATTGTCTTTCCCACCTTTCATTGAAATTGTTTAGCTATTCAGAATTTGGGATATGGGTTTTAACTCCAAGAAGGCCTTGAATAGATGACATTGTAGAAGCATTTACCACATAATCCCACACAATGGTAAGCTCTTAGGTTGTTATCCAAACGTAACCAGCCCCCTTCACTCTTGTATTTTGTACCTCCATGAATATGGTCATGGCCAAATTAAAAGGGGTGTGAATAACAAAAAGACTTGACTTTATTGTCTTGAGTTTATAGAGTTCTTTTATTGTCTTTTTTTGTGCAGTTGAAGAAATCATCAATGTGTATACAATTTCAGAATGGAGATCTCCGAGAGCATCATACAACAAGGACATGGCTCTGCAACCAAAATCATGGTTCAAGTGAATTAAAGCAATGCTTCTCCAGTCGTAATGGTTGACCAGAGCTGCAACGACTTTCATCTGAATTCAATCTTCATGTGCCATGTGAACAAAATAAGGGAATCTCTGTTTGGAGATCACGGGACTTGAGAAAGATAAGGACAAAATTGGTACATTGGCTGCCTCTGCGATATTTGATACGAAGGGCATAGCCTCAGATGTATGTGTCTCTATCAATGCTACCAGTTCATTGGCCAAAAGATCAATAGTTGCATTCATCCCATAAAAACTAAATATTTATGAATGAAATTTAAAAAATTAAGCTTTATATCTTCCACCATAACTAAAGGCAATTTGATTATGTCCTAAACATATTCATTAAAAACAATGAACACTTTTACTCGCTTCATGCTATTGTCAAACAGACAAAAACACAAATTTGTCTACAATGCGGACCAATCAAAAAAATTATTTAATATTTAGGTAAGTGCAAGAAGTTGGGTACCAATTTGGCAGAAGTATTATAGAATTAGAAGATGCTGCTCGAAACGGGCACCCGATTTAGGTTCGGGAACCCGATCTGAAATTCAAAAAATGGGTGCCCATTTTTTCAAAACAGGTGCCCATATTTTTCAAATTGGATGCCCATTTTTTCAAATCAGGTACCCATTTTTTTTCAAAATGGGTACCCATTTCTAATTTTTTTTTGTAATAACTAAAAATGCATTCGAACATTTCAATTTTTTTAAAGAAATGGGTGCCTACTTTTTGAATTTAAATAACAGGCACCTGTTTCTTAAGACATGAGAAAGAAACACACATCTACCTCAGATTTCATTTCAAAATAGGGTTGGTTTAGGCTTGGTGGAACCAAGCCAATACCTTGACCTCCAAACATTTGGTTAAGGCACTAGAATGCCAGATTCCTGCCTTGTCATAATTTTTTGAGAGCCTTCCTGATCGTATTTTTTTATGAAACAAAAATCCATTAGAGTTCTCACTATCCCAATTTCAAAAGTGTAAATTTCATAGTGATATGATTATTTTTACTATTTTTGCATTATTTATTAGTTAAAAGTGGTAACTAAATGTAAAATAGTGAGGTTCACTAAAACTTTAATAATTATTTTGTTTTTAGGTATTTTGGAAAATAAATTGTATGACATCAATCTATTATACAATTCTCTTGAAGATAAAAAATTGTTTTTTTGAAAAAATATGAAATTTTCAGCAAATTATGGTGGTTGTACACCAGATGTTTAAAAAATGTGTTTCATAGTCAATGAAAAATTAATTAAAAAGAAGATATCCAATAAAAAAATAAGGAAAAAGATGATCATCATTATTTGGTGTCTTAGGTATATTCCCCCAAAGGATTTAGAAAAATTCATTTATTTAGGTCAAAATATGGTGGTCGTACACGGCTATGGTATGGTCATGAAACAAGCATTTTGAAAACATGGGTTTTAAACATTCCTACCAAAAAGAGATTTATACCATATGGTATTGAAATAAATTACATAATTGAATAGTAGATTCCGAGAGATACATTTTATATTACTAAATGTTTTCGAAATTCAATCTCTAAGTGCCTCAAATTTAGACATCAATTGATAGAAAATTTGAAAAAAAGGGAAAACACTTCCACTTTTTACCCAAAAATGGGACTCAACTTCTTAAGCCACCCATTCGTTAATCATTGAGATTAGGCCCACAGTCTTAATTTTTTGCTTCAATGACTCTTTAAGAAATGGGCACACGTTATTTAAATGAAATAAGTGTTCGTTTCTAAATTGGGAGCCCATTTTGTATTCAATAGTCCAAATAAATATGGGTGCTTGTTGTTGGTGCTCAAAAACACTGGACCAATTTGAGGCCAATTGACAGGCACAAACAAGTGCCTCTGTAATTTTGACTCGATCGAGCCAAGGCTGGTAGGCCTAAATCAAAAGTGCTTTCAAAATGCACAATCATGTGCACAAACAAAAGCAATTCCTTCCAAAGGGGTTAACAATCCTTGGAGGAAAAACAACCTAATATCCTAATTGTCAGATAGCTTGAAATCTAAACTAAGGCTTGAAAATAATGCTAAACCTAATTGAAATGCTTTGTAAAGAAGATAACAGATATGATATGTAAACCACATAAATAACAAAATGACCTTTACAAATGAAAAAATAGACTAGTGCTTGATGCCAAATTGGGAATAGAGTCAGTTACATTCAATCCTAAGTATAAATGGAGATAGTTTTAAGGTAACTCACTCCTGTAAAGCAAGACCATCATCCTACTATCTTCAAATGAAACAAAAATTTAAACAAGTTATACAATTAGTCCTATGGTTTTTAACCCAACTTAAGATCCTGAGAGGAACAATAAAAGGTTCTCAGACCATGCTACTAATATTCAAATTGTATAGATTAATCATAAATAAATGCATCAAATAGAGAACACAATAGGATACCCTGGTTCACAGAGTAATCCAAAAAACTAATTGAGAATAAGAAACTATATTACCCTTAAGGCATAAGCACTCTCATAATATCTCTTATCATGGCTACAGGAACACCATGGTTAACCACCTGAAAGAATACAACATCTTGACAAGCCTAACCAATGGCAGCCACAACCTCGAAGTGCCTGTCATCTCCCAATCTAGAAATGTCTATGACCAACAAATGTCTTTCTTGAATGACAGCTACCGGTTTCACAATTGGATGCTCAATGATAGGGAGCATATATTTAGTGGGAAGTCTCTGCAAACTTACATTAGTCATATGCTTCATGTATTTCCTCACCTGTGCCAATACGACTGGCTCCCCCTAGTCAACAAATGCCTAGCGCAATTTCTCTACAACAAGACCTTCATCCTTGACAGAGATCCTGATCTCAGGGTCTTCACTAGCATTCTCATCGGCAATATATGAGAAGTGCAGTGTGCCCTTGGCTTCACCAGTTGGAGGTTCCTTAGTCTCCCCACTCCATGCAACTGTGAGACTGATCTCATAGCCTAGAATGGCCTTTCCCTTGCATATGTTAACATAAGCCTCCCCTTCGATCTTTTTGACTACGGTGATTTTGATGGAGAGAGATTCTTCATCAAGGACTGTAAGGATCTCAAAAAGTTGAGCGAGGGGGGTTTTGGACCACTGCAAGCAATCTTTCTCAGACCAGTGCCAATTATGAATGTTGGTGCCATCGGGTCTCTCCTCAACTATCCATCATTTATCACCCTCTCCAAATTTTGTCATGCCCCTCTTTCCCAGTCATTGAATGAATTATATGATAAGCCTACTATTTATGAATAAGAATGCATGTTCCTTTAATTCCAAAAAATTGAGGACAAACATATTTGTTTCTGACTATCTTTTGAAACTAATACAAATATCTTCTGATTTCACCAAATACAAGTAAAACTATGCACACACATCTCCCTCTCAGGTATCAATGGAAATGACATTCCAATGACTGTCGAAACTAGGCTCTTAGTTCCATACGGCATTGACAATTTGATAACCTCTAGTTAACTTGGACAACAACCAATCCAACAATGTTAATTTGAGACTGTTTTGGTTTTAATCCCTTCCAATATTTTGGAATGTGACCTTCCACCCACAGGAATGAGTGAACTCAACCTTCTATAGTTGGTGAACCGATATATAGTAGAGGGCTTCCTCACTTTTTTTCATTTGAAGCTACCCTTGCTCCCTATTCTGAACAACTGGAGCGTTCATTTCAAGAGTGCATTGCTAACTTAGTATGTTGGGGAATTCCCCATCCTTGTGTTTCCCCCTACTTTCAATCATGATCAATATTCAAAACTCCATTGACTTCCTTAGTTTCAGTGAGTGAATTCGTTGCAACCAACCTCACATTGTTAAAGTATGAAATCAATGAGAACAAAGATCTTCAAACTCAGATTGTCAATAGCAAAAAAACCTAATTCCATAAATCACTAAACTACATAATTACATTCTTCATATTGTATTTTCATTTTCTTCTCTACGTGATTGAAAATTGACATCGAACTCTTGATGTAAGGTATAAAACAACATAAAATAGAATAACTAAACTATTGATATTGAATAAAATAAATGAAACAACTCTAAATAAAATGATACAAAGAAGAAGAAATAACTCCTTGAAATAACTCCTTGAAAGGTTTCGGGTCCTTTCAAAACCTATTTTTACGTAATCAAAACTCCTTGAAATAGATCCCTATTCATGATGACGAAGAATCAAATAGTCGAATGCTAGTACTCTCCTCTATCAAAGACTTGGTTTTGGTCCAATAGCACCAAAATCATTCTAAATGTATCATTATTGGTTAGATTACTATTTTGACCCACTTGTTCATAATATCCTTCACGATCAAAACCTACTTGTGTCATTTGAGCTGGGATTAAATTGTTATAACTTCCTTTATGTCTAATTTGAAGATTACCAATTCCACCAATATTTGTCTAGTATATCCTCTACTTGTATGAGATTTTATCATTCCTCATTTCCTTTGAGGAATACTTTAAATTAATTCTTACATCATACAGAGGCTGCATCATATTACATATTTCATAATGCCCTTCATTGTATAATTTATTTTCTACAGACACAACATTATTCAGAGAAAATATCTTTGGTAAATTTTCATTATTCCTTTTTAAAACATATATCTTATTTTTATAGTAATCATCTATATAGGAATCCATTACAGATTCATTTTCTTTCACGCTCTCTTCCCTAATGGATGCACCCAAAAGTAAACATTTAATTATCTTAGGTATGAAACTAGGGATAGAGTTAAATTATTTTCTTCACATGTCTGGTAGGTATTTTCTTCTTCATATGCACCTTGGGTAACCATATAAAGATCATCCTCCATAGTGTAATTTTGATTTTTTTCTTCATTTTGCAACATATTTTTTTGATTTTGCAAAAAACTAACTGAGTCATTCCTATAATCAATTCCTCGTAGAGTTTTTATATCCTCTAGCATAGTATCCAAATTAGGCTCAATCAAAAAATTATCACCATTTGTTTCAAGAAAAAATTCTTCATCAATTATCTCTATTAAGAATTCTTCATGCTCATATATTGTATCCAATTCACCTTTATAGTCGGGAGAGATTTTATTTATTTCACAGAATGGTCCATACCCAGAAAATTCTTCATCTTTTTCAAAACCATTTGTAAACATATTTCCTTCATCAAATGTTTCATCTCTTTGAGATTTTATTGTATCAAATATAACTTGATCATGCCCATCCTGATGATTATAGGAAAAATTTAAACCATTCTTTTGAACATACTTATGATATTCAACATCCAACAAATCTGAAATTTGTTCTCTGCTGAGGAGATTTTCTTCCTCACCATCATGGCCATTGATACCTGTCTCCATACAAATCTTACCATGTACGGATTCTTCTTCAATGTGATTTGAATTCTCTTGTTCATCTAAATCTAGAATATCATTAGGTTTTTGTGCCCCTTTTGTAACCTTATTATTTTCTTCCATTACATCATCATGTACAAATTTAAGAATAAGCTTTACCTACTCACGAGTTACTCCTAAATTGTATCTTTTCTTTAAAAAACTTGGCCTAATATCAGAAGGTATTTCATTGAAGATATCCATCATCCTCATAAACAAACTCACCAAATTTTCATTATCATATCATTCTAAAGTAATAAATGCATCCAAGGGAGACATACATGATTCATCCCTATCATGGAATAAATTGTTCAATAGAGATGCCACCTTCTTCATAACAAGGATAAAATCATATAACTAATTATGAGTTCTGTCTCCAGTAGAGTCTCACAAATGTAACCAAAGATTCTACAAACATCTTTCACTGATAGTGTCCCCAGTAGACTAGCCAATTTGTTGGTACTCAAAAATGTTGGACCATTTTGAGGCCAACTGATAGGCACAAACAAGTGCCTCTGCAATTTTGACTCGATCAAGCCAAGGCTAGTAGGCCTGAATCAAAAGTGCTTTCAAACTGCACAATCACGTGCACAGACAAAAGTAATTCCTTCCAAAGGGGTTAATAATCCTTGGAGGAAAAACAACCTAATATCCTAATTGTCAGATAGCTTGAAATCTAAACTAAGGCTTGAAAATAATGCTAAACCTAATTGAAATGCTTTGTAAAGATGATAACAAATATGATATGTAAACCAAAGAACGAACAAAATGACCACTACAAATGAAAAAAATAGACCAGTGCCTGATACCAAATTGGGAATAGAGTCAATTACATTCAATCCTATGTATAAACAGAGACAGTTTTAAGGTAACTCACACCTGTAAAGTGAGACCATCATCCTACTGGCTTCAAATGAAACAAAAATTTAAACAACTTATACAATTACTCCTATGGTTTTTAACCCAACTTAAGAGCCTGAGAGGAACAATAACAGGTTCTCAGACCATGCTATTGATATTCAAATTGTATAAATTAATCATAAATAAATGCATCAAATAGAGAACACATTAGGATACCCTAGTTCATAGAGCAATCTGAAAAACTAATTCAGAATAAGAAACTATATTAACCTTCAAGCATAAGCACTTATCTAATATTTGCACTTGAGATTTTGGACATTATATTCAAATCTGTAAGTTCGAAGAGTTTTCCAATTTTTTGTCGTGATATTGATTATTTTTCATTGTTTACAATATGAACTAATATAAATATATTTCCCAATGGTTCCTTGTGAAAGGACATGCCCTTTCACAGGACCTAATCCTAGCAACTAACCCTAAAAATACATAATAAACCATAAGAATGGTTCTTAGGGAAATATTTCCCGTACAATTAATGTGCTTTGTGACATTTTAGGTGCTCCATGCATAATAATCTGATATTTAATTTCCTGAAAAAAAATGCCTAACATTAGGTACTATTAAGATAATAAAAAATCATTACATGTCTAAGGTTTTCATAAAAACTATTTATTATTCATTCATTAATTAACAAAAAATAAATTCATGCCATACATTATGCGTGTATTTGATAAATAAAATGAGAAAACAAAAATTAAAAATTAATTATTATGTTACCCACATTAACATAAGAACTCATAATAATAAGACAATACTTAAAGTATCAAATCAAATATGACATCATGTTTTAGCATTTTACTTTTATTTTCAAAATAATACAGAATGCATTTGTATGAGTTTATTTTTAAAATATATCTATAAATATAATGCAATGTAATATTGAAATATTAAAAACACTAGGGTTAAAAGATTTTACAATTTATCCTTAGAAGGTGGCATTTATCCTATCACATTTTTCATTTAAATAATTTTGACATAGGGTAATTGCAAATTCAATAACAACCCTAATATTAATAATACTTGTAATATAAACCCATTTTAAGGGTTTATGAAATAAAATATTCCAAAACAAAAACCCTAAACAAGAAAATGAGAAATCAATTAATTTTATATTTACAAATAATGTAAAATTACTAAAAGCCTTTTCACCCTTCAAAATAAAATTATTCACGTTAAGAATACAATAGGGTGAAAAATACAACACTATATTTAGGGATATGAACACAAAAAATTTACATCAAAAATATCTCAAAACCCTAAACATAATGATATTTATCAAGTCATTTACCCTTTCATATTTTTAACTTTAGGGTTTTTAGGGTACTTTGAGATGAAACAATAAAATTAGAAATAAAACCAAGTCTTATAAAGACATATAACATTGTATAAAAGAAATCAATTACTATTATGATCCTAATAATTCATTCTTAAATTATTAAAAAGAAATCAATAATCTAATATTAATATCTTTATTTATACATACATTCTCAGGGAATAACATAGAGTAATTGGTAGGGGGTAGAGTCGGGTAGTTAGGTAGGAAAAAGGGATGGGTCGAGATGTCGAGTGTTCAACTCCCTCCCACCATTCTTTTTTCCTACAATCAAAAAATGAAAAATACATAAACGAATAATATTTATATTATTTAATTTGAAAAGTAATTTTAAGGAAGAAATTACTCCCTGTGTAAGAGGTTATATTAACTTCTTACCTGCGCATGAAAACAAAAATAAATAAATATCTCCTCCTAATCTTCTCAAAGAAAATAAATAGACTAACTGGTTAGGGGGTAGGAGGGTAGGTAGGTAGGAAAAAAGGTCGGCTTGAGAGGTCGAGGGTTCAACTCCCTCTTGCCACCTTTTTCACTTAATTTATTTTATTTATTATTTTCAGAATTATTTTATTTCAAAATGAATATACATTAAATAAGTTGAAATAAAACAATTAACTACCTAATATATGAAAATAGAAAGTGACAAACATACCTACCTTTTTATCATTTCAATTGTTTATCATAGGAAATTATATAAAACTAAAAATTAAGATCATACTTCCCTAACAATTTTGTATATATTTTGGCCTGAATTTTCAACTGCCAACAATTGTTTTGCAAAACTATGAGTGGGAACAGTACTGCTACCTTGGTTTTTAGTTCAGGACAAGCTTGGTAGGACCAAGCCAATGTTGGACCTACAAAAATATAGCTAAGGCATTGAAATATAAAACTTTTACCTTGTCATATATTTTTTTGGACACCTTCCCGAATGAATTTTTTGATGAAATGAAAACCCATTTTAGTTCTTATTATACAGATTCTAAAAATATAAATTTCACAGTGATGTGAGAAATTTTAATATTTTTACAATATTTGTTAAGCCAATGTGGTACCTAAACTTGAAATACTAAGGCTAACTAAAATTTTAATAACTTTTTTAATTTTACAATTTTTGAAAAATGAATTATATGACATCAATCTACATAGAATTTCCTTCAAGATGAATTTTTTTTTAAAAAAAAGTGAAGTTATCATCAGATTATGTTGGTCATATAGTAGAGGTTTTGAAAATGTACTTTATAGTTAATTAAAACTTAATTAAGAAAAATATTCAATTAAAAAATGAAAAAAATATTCTCATCAATCTTCAATGTTTTAGGTACCTTTCCCTAGAAGGTTTCACAAAAAATCATTTATTTACTTCAAAATAGGGTGGTACTACATGTGTGTGGTGTGGTCCTAAAACAAACAATTTGAAAATGTGGTTTTTAAACATGCCTACTAAAATCCAATTTATACCATGTGGGTATTGAAATAAATTATTTTGAGTACTAAATTTTATATTACTCAAGTTTTTCGAGATTCAATCTTTAACTGCCTTAAATTTTGACATCAATTGACAGAAATTTTGAAAAATAGGGAAAACACTTCCACTTTTTGTCCAAAAGTGGGACTCAACTTCTTGGAGCCACCCAAAAGTAGTGTCCAAGAAACAAGAATCATAAGCTAGTTCCCTAGCAGTATCAACTTCTCTCCTCCTACCTCATCCAGACTTTGGAGACTAGAAGTACACACTTGAATTGGTTCATAGGCCGAGCATCCTTGACAATGTAGAATCGTGAGAGGTTTTTGAGGATGATCAACAGCTCTGACAATTCTTGGAGAATGATGAGATATTTACTGAATGATATTTTGATAGAGGAGAAAATCCTTGTAGTAATTTTTCTCTAGATGAAAAAGGAACCTGGAGTAAGTGATTATGAAGTTAAAAGGAAACAAGTTTCCCTCTAGTATGATCTCTTCAGAAAATTTGTTTGATAGGCATGATGAATATGTGAAGAAGAAGAGAGAAGATATGGGGGTAACACCTCTGGAAAATGTGAGATTTTGAATAACGGAGATGGGAAAAACTTGAAGATGATAAATGTCAAGAAATGTTGTATGGAAGAGGATAATTTTTTTGTAAGAAGCTGTAAATATCTTATAAAGATGTATTTTCCTGGTTCTATGATGATTTGAAAATTTTCATTGGAGAAAAGTTCAAACACCACATTTCTCTAAAACCTTAAACTAATTCTTTCTGTCAGAAATAGAGAAACTATAAACCCATAGTAGCTAATGTTATCTTTTAGTAAATTGACAATATTCTACAGGCATGAACCATCTATCACATCCACCATTCCATTTGGGTAGCCAACAAAGGAGAGATTTGAATCTGCATAGATTTTAGAAATTCAAATCAAGAATCTCTCAAAGATAATTATTCATTACCTAAC
Source organism: Chamaecyparis obtusa (assembly GCA_027943335.1). NCBI lineage: Eukaryota > Viridiplantae > Streptophyta > Pinopsida > Cupressales > Cupressaceae > Chamaecyparis > Chamaecyparis obtusa. Next base: position 2,334,693 of record BSBK01003644.1, on the reverse strand, counting down.
ATGGAGAATGTTTTATAGATGATAGTAGGCTCAGAGATAATGTATATGCTAGACAGTTTCTTAGGGTATAATCAGATAGAAGTTGATGAGAGCGATCGGCACAAAATAACTTTCACTACTCCATGGGGCACATTTTCTTATATAACAGAATGTCTTTCGAGCTGATCAATGCAAGTGCTACTTTCCAATGGGTGATGGATTTATCATTCAAATATTTAAAAAATAATATCATATTCATGTATGTAGATGATCTCATAGTATTCTCAAAGAGATGAAGAAACCATTTGGATGATTTAGAGGTAATCCTAAAGAGGTGTTGGGAACATGAGATTTCCTTGAACTTGAAGAAGTCGGTCTTCTGCATCACTCAATGAAAGTTATTCAATCATATTGTGTTGTGGGAAGGAATTCACATAGACCCTAAAAGAGTCAAGGAAATTTAGCAACTCAGCCTCTCTTGAAGAAAAATTTGGGTAAAATCACTCTTTGGCTAGTTTCCTGAGAAGGTTTGTGCTTGATTTTTTCAACTACTAGACATATACCTGATATGATAAAAGGGGATTAGGGGTTTAGATAGAATGAATTTGGTAAAGAAGCCTTCAAAAATATAAAATAAGCTATAGCTAACGCGTTGGTATTGACACACCTTAATTTTAGCAAAGAATTTCTTATTTACTACGACACCTCTAAACACACCATGTCTACAATTTTGTTACAAGAAATGAGGAAGGGTTTTAGGCACCAATTTACTTCATGGGAATCCCAATTAAGAATCATAAATTGAGATATTTGCAAATTGATAAGCAATCCTTTGCCATTCCAAAGGCTCTTAAACATTTCAGGAGTGTGGATTGCAAAAGTACAAGAGTATGAAATTGAGGTCAAACCAACCAAGCTTGTATGTGGAAAGGTTATTTTTAGAATGATAACTAAGAACTATTGCCCAAAATTTCCTATTCTGCAAATTTGGCCAAGTTTCCAGGTCTCTATTTTTATCCTGCCCTACTGCAACTTGTTTTCACTTGCAAATTAGATCCTCAAAGTTTTATGCTTTGCGCTCTAGATCCCATGATCTTCAATGTGTCACCATGCTTCAGTTCAAATCGCACATGCTAATTTGCAAAGCCCTCAGAGATATTCGAGTTTTAATGTTGGAGGAAATACTCAGGTCACAGAGTTCCAAAAAAAGTGTTCAGTGTCGAAAAATTTATGTGTTTTTGACCTTCTGTCTGAAAGCCCTCTGTGTTTTCCACCTTTGGTCTAAAAGCCCTCTATGTTTTCAACCTTCCACACTTCTCACTTCTTCTTCGGTGTCGGCATTTCATAAGCGTGCAACTCCGATAAGTGGGGCCCAGTTGGTTTTCAACAAGCTATTATGTGGGTTGTCGCATGATCGCATAAGTCCTTTTCCCCTTATGTGACCATGTGACTAATCATTGATGGTCCTATTGAAGAATGCTAGTGGTTTGTCACATAATCGCATAGTCCCTTTTTAGGCTATGCGAACATGCGACTAGCCGTTAATCGCACTGATAGGAGCTTGCATTTTGGTGATGTGCTCATGTTTCATTGGCTGGCTAGTGACAAACATTTGCTAGTGGGCCCGAAGCTTGCGGTGCCAGTGCAGTGAAGATCTGACGGTTGTCGCATAATCTCATAGAATCTTCCAATTCCATGAGATCATGAGACAACCACCCAATGTGATCTCAGTGGCTTGTGGGTCTGGAGTATCTGCAATGGTGCAAGTGTGATGAAGAGCTATTGGTGGGTCCTCTAGAGGTGACATGTTTGGTCTACGACAGGCCGGAGGTATAGCATCAGCCCAGTAGATGCAAGATCTACGGTGGTCGCATGTTTGCATGGAATCTTTCGATCCCATGTGATCATGCAACCACCGTTGGATTCTAACGGTGTTTCCTATGGTGCTATCGTGGGTCAAACTGAGGTGGTGTATCTTGTGGGCCTGGGTGTCTTACGTGGTAGAGGCAAGTTTTCAAAGTCTTGTCGCATGATCGCATGAAGGCTTTTGAGCTCATGCGATCATGCGACCATGACATTTTCAAAGTGGCGTGACTATTTTTCATGGGGCTTTTCTTCTACAAAGATGGTTGTGAGTGGTGGGTCACTGAGAGTTGATGTTGCAGGACATGCACAATTATGGAAAAATGATGAAGAAGTTTGGGCGGCCATCAGGGGTCGATTCTTTGTCCCACCAAGGTACCAATTAGCATTCATGGCGTGGCTTTGGGGCAGTAAGGATGATGAATCTAGGTTGTTTTGTGGGTTGATTGTAGTACAGAGATGGGGACGAGAATAAGATATCTGATTGGCCATGTTGTTGCAGAATTTATTCATGATCAGATTTAACTTTGGTTCTCGGTACCCTAGGGTTGATTATTAAATTGTTAATCTTGTAACCCTGGTTAGATTTTTGACTCCTGCCTACATGTAGTGGAGGATGTATATAATTCTTTTTTGGAGCCTTAGTGCTTAGAATCCAGCAATTGTAAAAAGAAATTTTCCTTCTCAGAGAGCAATTTGTGGCATTTTTGCCCCTTTAGCTTTCTGCAATTGTAATTCCCATTGATTATTCAGATATTACAAATCATCTTGTGACATTCTCCTATCCTTATGCTTTCTTATGTGGATCATCTCTTATTGAATTCAGTATATGCATGTTCAGTAACTCTTAGGTTTTTCTTGATTCCTCTTTCTTTCTGCAATTCATGTGTATGCTTGTGAATTATCTGATTCGAATGCTTTTGTGGGTATACTTCCACCCCTAGAAATCTATCTCATTCCTATACCCAATTGCAAAGATGAACGTTTGTCCATAGGTTATAGTCTATGTTTGACTCTTTAGGAGTACTACTGCCTTGAGAAATTCCTTTTCCCTGCATTATATTCCTTTACTATAGACCCCTCTATAAAATATTTATGCAGGCCTATTCATTGAGTTGTAATCTCCTAGACCTAGGATCATCTACTGGTTTCATCCTTTATACTGTGATTCATACCATCTTTTTGGTGCATCACCTAGTAGAATAGATTTTCTTTTAGTCATTTCCCTTTCAGTACTGCTTCTATCCCTTTCCCTCCAAAGTTTACTTTCCTGTTAAGAAGCAAATCAGGGTGATAATCCAAGAGGAACCAGCCTAGAAACTAGAGGTTTCATCTTGGTTAGCAAAGGTCCCACAACCTTGAGATGATTCCCATGTTATACTGAGTTATCAAGACCAAGAGAGCTTGAACTAAGGGTGCAAACTCAGTGTATAACATTTCTGGCACGCCTGGTGGGACTGAAGTTCAAATTCATGTTCAAGGTATGCTATCTCTGATATGCTGGTAGCATGCTACAAACCTAGAAGAGGTCACTCTATTGCATATCTGGCGACTCTGGAAAGTCTACTGGTTTCAAAGACCAAGTGTTGGTATGTTTCAAATCTTCATTTTCATAATTCCAACTAATTGCATGAGTAGACATGTCAAGTTACTATGGACAGTCAGGTTACCCATCATCCTATTATGAGAGTAATGCTCAATGGGCTAGTTCTCAACCTTATCAAAGCCACCTAAAGCCTCCTTTTACCCCAAGCTATTATACTTCTCAAGGGTATCGATATATCTAGTATGCCCCAAATGAGTTCGCCCTTGTGCAAAGTTATGAGAGGGCCCTCCGACAAGATGGATCAAGGGCACAAGAGGCACAATAGAAAATGAAAAGCTAGCTTCCCCATCATGCTTACCACCCACCCTCTCCTTCTCATCCTATTCAGCAATAGATGCAAACTCTGAGCTCAGACTTCAAGAAGATACAGGAGGCAAAGAGTGTGTTGCTTGATTTGATTAAGCAAGTGTCTGAGATCAAGGAGCAGAGAGAGCAGGAGGCTCAGAGTTATTATGAAGAGTCAGCTCCTTACCAAGATCTAGAGGCTCAAAGTTATTATGAGTAGGTGGCAGCTCCTTACCAAATGACAAAGGTTCTTGTTGATGAGAAACAAGCAAGAGAGTTTCAAGAAGAGATTAGATGTCGAGCTGAAATTGAGACAACAAGGTTAAGATCATAGATTGCTCAACAAGATGCTCCTAGGCCTAAAATTCCAAGCTGGAAGGCCCATTTGTCTATACCTTCTACATCTCCCTCTGAGCCCCCTCAATTTCATATCCCAAGTTTCAAGGCAAAAAATTCCTTTCAAGAGCTTGTGCTTGAGATGCAGCCCACCATTCTACAAGAGTAGCCTATTCAGAGAAGTGAGTTATCCCAAGAGACCCCTCTGGTCTCTCAGGATGATGAGGTGATTTGGATACCCCAATGGACTCTGCCCCCTGGTTGTCAGATGCTAAGCCTTTGCAAGGACACTAGTCTGGTGTCTGAGCAAGGACTGGTAGAAAATGAACTTTCATGTGATCAGGAGGAGAGGACATCTGAGGTATCAGTGTAGAGTGATGACTGTGGTGAAATGGAGCAGTAAGGTGTGGTGATGGAGTTTGATGCCCAGCCTGAGCTCTTGGTTGATTTGCTTGATGAGCTTCCCCTCTTTGTTGATGATGAAGAAGAGACCATGCCATTACCTATGGCTGAGGGTCAATCAAAACAATAGGTTCACCATCAACAAGAGGTTGATATAGAAGAGGATGCCTTGTCTTTGTTGGGTGAGCTACCTTGTTTTATGGAGCAAGATGATGAAGCCATGGAAGAGCCTTTCCAAGAAAAGGACACAAACAAAAGCCTTGAAGAAGAGCATGAATTTTTTAATATCATTGAAGTCTTTTGTGACAAATTGGATATTGAACCCCTATTCCTTAGAGTGGACGTTCAAGGTCATATGCCTATTGAAGAGGGCCTAGTCTTGGATTACCCTTTTCACAAGGAGCTACTACATGAGCAAGATTTAGAATCAGTTCCAAATCTTCAAGATATGGACAACTTTGATGAGCTCTTGGCTTGTTTAAAGAAAGAAGATGACAATCCCCTGACTGTGGATGATGAGTTGACTTGGTTGTCCGTGATGGAAGGCAACCATGAAGATAAAGAAGAAGCCATTAAGGAAAGTCCTACCTTCAAACTTTCAAGAGGCTGCCCCATCAGATACTTGGCCTAGAAGGAGTTCATTGAGACACCTCCATATGATTCATTTAAGGTGAGTGAACTTGATCTTGTTTTTGCAGAGGTAGTGCATCCTCATTTGCCAAATCTTTATATGCCTCTTATCTTCATAGCTATCCTCATGTGCCTGATGAAAAATGTCTTATTGAGGAAAGGTAGCTATTTTTCACAACCAGTGAATGGTTTTGTTTAACCATGTTTCTGCACTGGTTAGTTTAGGCTGGGTTAGTTTCCCTCCTTTCTAGCTTAGTTTTCCTATTTTCCAAGAAGTGCTCGAGCATAGTTTTTGTCTCCCTATCAAGTTTTGTGTTCCTGTGATGACTCCTATGCCCAATGGATTGCTTCAAGGGCTACTGGTCCAATGTCTAGCAGGCTGACATCCCGCAGAAGTCACCAAAATGTTGCCCAAAATTTCCTATTTTGCAGATTTGGCCAAGTTTCCAAGTCTCTATTTTTATCCTGCCCTACTGTGACTTGTTTTCACTTGCGAAGTAGATCCTCAAAGTTTTATGCTTTGTGCTCTAAACCCCATGATCTTTAATGTGTCACCATGCTTCATTTCAGATTGTACATGCTAATTCGCAAAGCCCTTAGAGATATTTGAGTTTTAATGTTACAGGAAATACTCAGGTCACAGAGTTCCAAAAAAAGTGTTTAGTGTCAAAAATTTTCTATGTTTTTGACCTTCGGTCTAAAATCCCTCTATGTTTTCGACCTTCAGTCTAAAAGCCCTCTACATTTTTTGACCTTCCAAGCTTCGCACTTCTTCTTCGGCGTTAGCATTTCATAATTGTGCAACTCTGACAAGTGGGGCCTAGTTGGCTTTTAGCAAGCTGTTATGCAGGTTGTCGCATGATCGCATAAGTCCTTTTCCCCTTATGTGACCATGCAACTAACCGTTGACAGTCCTGTTGAAGAATGCTAGTGGTTTGTCACATGATCACATAGTCCCTTTTTAGGCTATGCGAACATGCGACTAGCCGTTAATTGCACCGATAGGAGCCTATAGTTTGGTGATGTGTTCATGTTTCATTGGCCAGCTGGTGATGAATGTATACACCTAAAAATGGTCATCTAGACTATTAGCCCCTTTTGCTAAATCATCAATTGCTTATTCTTGATCAAATCTTAGTTCTATCATTTATTCAATTATTTTCTATGGGCTAACCATTTTATCCTAAGTCTTTATTTATTTAAAAGGAATATTTCCTCCCCTTTTAATAAATAAAAAGCCCCCACTTTTCCTCTTATCCTAAGTTGCACAAATAAAGCATTATTCTTATTTTATAAAAAAGGAAAAAGCACTTTTTGTCTCATATGGACACAAAAGTCAACTCTTATTTTCCTATTGGAGGATATTTGTGCACATGGATTGCTCCTCTTTTAAGCTCCACCGTTGATTAAATTTTTTGCCTCTTAATCTCCATGGTCCATTCCTTCTCATTTCCTTTAAAAGGAGAGCTCCCTTCTTCATTCAAGATCCCCAAATTTTTATGCTAACTTTATGCTGCAGGTTTTCTAGGTCACTTTGGAGTTTTTGAAGATTTGGAGCATTCTTAAATTCTACATCTCATTCTTGCATTCTTAGCTTAGTTTCATATTTATGCTTTCTTAGATTAGCTTCATTTCTATGCTCTAGATTAGCTCACATAGATTAATTAGCTTGGGTTGTAACACTTGCATATTTCCTTTCATAGCTTAGCTTGCATTTCCATTTTCTAGTATAGTTGCATTGCATTTTCATTCTTGATTCTTGAAGATATTGGCATTCTTGCCCTTGTCTTCATTGAATCTCCCATTGCATGGTTTACTAGCAAGGTTATAGGCTAAATAGCTCTAGCTGAGAGCATTCTTAAAAGCCCTTGCACTCCATGCCTAGGGAGCTATGGATCGATTTAGTGAGGGCTCATTCTTGAGTTTCCTTGCATGTAATGATCCATAGAAGTGTGACACATTTATAGCACACATTTTTGGCGCCCACCGTGGGGCAGAGTAGACTAGCTTTGTCCCTTCTTATTTTGCATTTTTGTCAATTTTCGTCAATTTTTCAGCAAGTTTTTAGCTTAATTTTTAGTCTCTATTTTTTTGTCTCAGACTGTCACGTGATACTTTCTAGAAGTATTGCGTGATATACCTCTGTATGAATGTGTGATACTTCGCCTATCAGAAGTATCGCCTGGCTATAGTAGAGTATATCGCTTGGTCTCAGGCGAAGTATCGCCTAGTGTCGGGTGAAATATCGCGTAGACTGATAAGTATCGCCCAGTATAGTGCGAAGTATCACGCAATATTGGTGTCTGTACTTGGCAGTGAGCTATTTTTGAGTTATTTTATCTATCTTGCAAGTTTTAGGTTCTCTGTTATCTTTTTGAAATTTTTAAAAATTTCTAGCGTTTTCAAAAAATGGGTGCCCATTTTTTTTGAAATTTTGCAAATGGTATCAATTAAGTGTGATATATCGTTGGAAAGGTCTTTCCAAGCCTAATCCAACCATGATGGTTTCATTTTTAGATTTTATCATTTGATCAGTTATTTTTGTAGATTATCTAATTTTTCATGTACTAATCATTGTTAGATTTTGGATTTTGATTCTCCTAACTCTTGTTGGTCTTAAAAGTTGTGGTTGTAGGTGCTTCTTGCTTGAAATTTGCTAAAATCGCATGTCAAAGAGGGCTACTAATGGTTTTTGCAGAGCTGCCCTAAGCATAAAAACCAAATCAAGTGCTTGTTTAATTGCTTTCTTTATTAAGTGCGGCATATACTAGTTGTTTCCTTTCATAGGCACTTAATACCTTGTTGTAGAAATTTTGAGGTGGTAGGAGAGTATGCTCTTCACCCTTGTGGTGAAACAGAAATCTTGACCCATCTTGGGATTTTGAAAGAAAGGGGGTAATTGAATCTTTTCTTGGTGTGTTTGGGAGAGATTCTTGAGATAGGGGAGTATGCTCTTCACCCTTGTGGTGAACCAAAAACCTTGAACCTCAAGAGTTAATCCACTTTTTGTTTAGTATAAGGATCCTTTAGCGGGCCTACTCTTGAGCAATCAAGAGGAACGACCCAAGTGGGGACAACCTTGTCATCATTTTCCTTGGTGGTGAGTGATTCCAACTCACTATAATCTCAAGGCTATCAAGAACACAAAACCTTGGTAGACATAACACTTGTCTTCGCTTCATGTGAGTAGCTCATGGGATTGCGACCATGGGGAAAGCATTGAGCAAGAATGCTTAAGGTACTCTTGAGGCCACGAGGTCCTAGTCCTTTATGAGGAGCAAGAGGGGTGCTATGAACGGAAACTCTTACTATGAACCATTAGATAAAGGCCACCCTATTTTAGCCACTTAGCTTCTTGGTGCAAGCATTGATCCAAGTGGACTTACCCAGATCACCCCAAGACACTCACCATATGTGTTCCTTTGGTTGTGTTTTTGACACTTCCATGACAACGCCAATATCTCTTGTGGGCAACCACTTGGTGTGAGGCAACGGAGCATCAAGTTGTGGGCCACGTTGCTAAGTAATGAGCCTTGTCCTTCTAGGTAGTAATTGCTTAAATTGTCTTTGATTGTGCTATGCCCGTGTAAATGTTTTCAACATTCAAACACATGGTAGCATTCATAAGGTTTTCTATTTTGATATCACAAGTGCTTATCTTGGCAAGGTTGCTTTTTCCCTTGTTTCAAGTGTTCTATGACATGTTTGATCCTATATTGTTTGCAAACCTATCTTTTATCTGCTGTTACTACTTGTCAAACTGAGAAAATTGTACTATCCAACCTTTGAACTGGATCAAAATGCTTTAAAACTGAGAATTTTATGTTCACTGGTCAAAAAGTCATACGAATCTGCAACAGTATCGCATGCCTTACTGAGAAATATCACGCGATAGTTCGCGCCCTGCTATTTTATCGTGTGCTTTGTTGAGGTATATCGCGCGATAGTTCGTGCCTTCTGGACTATCACCCTGCTAGCCTGGAGTCTATCACCCAAACATACTGCAGTCTATCACCTGGCTTAAGGTGAAGTATCACCCGAACTGAGAAGTATCACCCTGTCTACCTGGAAAGTATCACCTAGAATCTTTTTGTTGTCCTGTCATTGCTGCAATTCAGAGTGGCTAAACTTGCACTTTAACCTGTCGTAGAGTGTCTTTTTCTATTTTTACCTGAAACTGGTTTGTTACCTACATGCTTATATTTGTTCTAGACTAAAACAAATGAGCTAAAACTATTGGGTTTGAGTTTAACGAATGCTACTCTTGATCACTTGTTGCATCACGGTTACCTCTCTAGCTACTTGCTTATTGAGCTTCTTGCTCATTGCTCAGCTTTAGTCAATTGATTGTTGTGAGTGCTTGAGCACTTTTGACAAGCCATCTCTCTATTCTTCTACTTTGACAAGTGATCTTTATTAGCTTTTCTTATCTCAAATCTAAGAAACTTTGTCTCATTCTATTAGTCAACCAACATCTCTTTTCATGCCGGTTACAACTCAGTCTCAATTTGAGCAGGAGAGTCATCCTCCGTTCAATTATACATAGTTACCTTCTCCAACTAGATGTTCAAAAGCACCCATTAGCAACAATAGTTCTAGTTCTGACCAATCTGAGAATTCTAAGGCTACACCGTGGTATAAAGGAGGTTTCATCTTTTCCGCATTCAAGACCCCCAAAAACACAGACAGTGTCTCACTCACTTTGACTGAACAAGAAAAGTTTCAACTCTTGCAAGAACACTTTGAGTGTAAGGATAATCAAGCGCGCTTAGACAAAGAACACAATCAACAAAGGATGGATGCTACTAGGTGCATGGCTTATAGAGGGACATTTCATGAGCAACCTGAGACTAGTAATCATGAGCATAGACCTCTTTTTAACAATGGCAACAATGACAACAACATGCCACCAAGATCTCCTCCAAGGCCAACTTTTGCTATGCCTTCTTCGCCACCTAGACCTCCTCCCTCTCAACATGAGGTAGAGGCTGATGATGAGATTTCTAGTGAGGATCTTATGAGATGTGAACAAGATGTGGATTTCCAACGAATGATGCATAAGCTTTTAGAGCGTAATGGCGATCAATATTTTCAATATATGACTTCTAGAGGATACAAGCTTCCTCCCGACTATGATGTCAAACAAATTGTCCAACAAAGAGTACCAACTAAATTGGAAGTCCTTCAAGAAGAATTACGTCGGACAAATCAATGCCTTACCCAAATGGCATTAGAAAGAGAGCCTCCAAAGGTCTCTTTTGTAGAATCAATTTGTGCTCTTCCTTTTGATAAAGATCTATACATGGTCCCGTTTCCTAAGGATATTGAGGTTCCTAAATATGACAAGTATGATGGAAATGGTGACCCTCATGACCATGTGCATCATTTTTATGCTCTTAGTATGGAATTTCTTCATGAAGACACATATCTCCTACGCTTATTCCCTCAAAGCTTAAGAGGCCAAGCTTTGGAATGGTTTGCAAAATTGACACCACCGCTTAAGACTTTTGATGAGTTAGCTCAGCGATTTACCCAGCAGTACTCTTACAACATCCAACAACCTGTCACTGTGATAGATCTCGGTAATCTAAGACAACATCAAGGTGAGCCATTTGCAACTTACTTACAATGTTGGAGGTCATTGTATTCTCGATATCCTCATCAACTACCCGAAAGAGAAAAGATTGATATTTTCGTCAACACACTTGTGCCTGAGCTATTTTATGATCTAAGGAAGCAACTTTTCTCCTCCTTCCATGGCATGGTTGAAAGTGCATATCAGATTGAGGATGTAGCTATAAGAAAAGGGGATATTGTTACTAATAAAGATGCTAAAGGCAATGGTAAAGACAAGAACAAACCTTGGAATAAGAACAAGTATGTTGTTAATGATGGGGTTGTTGATGCTCCTAAAGTTAAAGAGCCCGCTTTCAATCTCTCCAATGCTATCTATGAAGCAAAACAACAAGAAGCTAGCAACACTCACAATGCTCCTAAACCTCAATATGCAGATAAGCCTAAGAAGTCATTTCGAAAGCGAGTCTATACCAAGTTGGCAGAACCTTACGATGTGATCCTTAAGACTTTGGTTGACAATGGATATCTTACGCTTCCTGATAAACCTGGTAACTGGGATCTGATAAATAAGCCTGATTGGTGGAGAGAGGATCATTATTGCCATTATCACAGAAACAAGGGACATCCAATAGACAATTGTTTTAGGCTTAAGGATGATATTCAGGATCTTATTGAGAACGACACAATCTCCACTGATGGCTTAACTAAAAATTCTGATCACACAGCTTTCAAAGATCCTCTACCTAAGCATGATAAGGTGGAAACCTCTCAAACACATAAGAAGAATCATGATGCAAAGATAAATTACACGTATCCTTCTAATACGCTTGTGATTAACATGGTAGAGCATGTTGAGGGTGTTCTAATGATGAGGTCTCAAGATGATAATAACACCAATCATGGTAAGCCAAAGTTAGTCTTGCAAACACGTGGTAGTTCATCTTCCCAAAGTGAGACACTGAATGCTGTTACTAGGGGGCAAGCCAAGATTGTCCTTAAAACTGCGCAAGATCCCAAGCAAGCTTTGCCTTCCAAACAAGTGGCTCCTTCAGCCACCCCTAGATATGATCTTGTCCAACATTTGCAAAAGACACCAGCTCAGATATCTATCCTTGAGTTGCTTCGGTTATCCCCTTCACATAGAGAGATTCTTGATGAGGCTCTACGTACAACATGTGTTCCCAATGACATTGATCCAGATCAATTTCAGGCTATGGTCAACCACATTTCATCTCTGCTATCTCTCTCCTTTTCTAGCAGAAGATGACATATCTATTGCTCACCCACATAATCTAGCTTTACACATTGAAGTTCTAGTCTACAATACTCGAGTCCACCGAGTCCTGATAGACAATGGTACAGGGTTAAATATTGTTTCTTTCAATGTCATACAACAATTGGGTTTGTCAGAATTGGCTGTTGATTCCAAGAAGAAGATTACTATAAAATCTTATGATGAAGTGGAAAGATCTTCCAAAGGTCTTGTCATGCTGCCTGTCCGAGTGGGCCCTATCATGAAAGATATTAGCTTCCAAGTATTGGACATCCCACTCGCATATAAAATTCTTTTGGGTCATCCTTGGATCCATGACATGCAGGCTGTTCCTTCCACTTATCATCAGTGCGTCAAATTTCCATACAATGGCACTGAGGTTGTGATTCTTGGAGACCATACTATTGCTATCAATGCTCTTGTTGCTACTGAAAAATTTGTTCCTCATAATGAACCTTCTATTGATCCTAGTATGTCTCTACTTGCTACTGAGAAATCACTTAAGATGATGAGCCTTGGTATGGGTGAATATACGCTGGATTCCTTTGCTTCTATACGTGTTTCTCCTAGGTCATATGGGAGACCTTCTGATCAGATGAAGCCTTCCACTTCTGCTATGGTGATCTTTGATACTTTTGTTCCTTCATCTGTTCCTTTAGAAGCAGAAAGAGAAGAACAAGCTATTCAAGAGTGGATCTATAGAGAGGATTCTAGAAATACTCCCATGCTCAGTAATTCAGACATAGATACAGATGAGTCACCGCTACACACTATGGCTCAAATGGGAGATGATCTTCCTTCTACTTCACTCCTTTGGGGAGAAGAATGTATATCTACTGATGATATGGCTGAGGCCTCTATGTCTAGAACCTATGTGCCTAAAGAATCATTGCACTATGATCGACAACATCGCAACATTGCACGACTGCTACAAAGAGGTGATCTCTCACATAATGACATGAGTATCTATACTTCTCGCCATCTTAAGCCTCTTCCAAAAGATCCTCCCATGACAGATATGGATGTTGATGTGGTTCATACCTCTCGTAACCCACCTGACGTGGTTGATGGGTCTTGTGTGGGGTCTGATGAGTTTTTTCCTTGTATTGCCTTAGTGGACCACGCTGGTTCTTCTATGACAAGTCTAGATCTAGCTACTTTTGGAGCTTACTCTATAGGCTCAACCTATCATGTCACTAGAGATGACATCCTTCACATAAATACTATTGAACCAGTCACTTCATTTCATCTCGCATCAACACCTGTTACTTCTTCCACCGGCGAACTAGCCACAAAAAAGATTGAATCAACAATCAAGTATCACAATCATCACATCAAAAGAAAAGAGCAATGGTCGGATGGTGAAAACCACATTGTGGCAGTATCCGCACCTAAGAAAAGTAAAAATAAGAATCTACTCAAAAATAATGAGTCTCAAATAAAAGATGACAAGCTGATTCTCTACAAAAAAATGGTGCACTACTTCAAGCATGATCTCATATCTGTTATACTTCAGCCCATTCCTAGAGCTGAGAATAAAGTTGCTAATGCCTTGGTTACTTCAACATCCATCTTACAAATGAAAAAGCATAAATTTCACTTCAAGTTCCTGGTGGATGAATTACGCTATCCTGCTCACAAATCTTACAATCCTACCATCTTTTCATATCTTCCACCTCATATTCCTCCTGCAAATCCACCACGCCATTCCTTCTGCCATCCCTTACACTTTTCCTTTGTCTTTGATGACTTGTATAGGAAGGGTCTAAACAGAACTCTCCTTAAGTGTCTAGAAATAGAGGAGTCAGAAAAAGTGCTAGCTGAAATCCACGATGGCATATGTGGATCACATTCCAACGATCCTCCGCTAGCTCAGACATTGCTTAGGGCTGGTTATTATTGGTCAAACTGGTTGAGACCTTTTATCATCACAATTGCAACATTTGGGCCTGGGGCCTATCAGTTCTCTACATCAGAGGAAGCAGATTCTTGATTCCCATTTCTATCTGGGGCATCCTTTGTACATATTTCATGATCCTGAAAAAAATTCCAAAAAAATTCATATATGATGCTAAAAAAATCTTTAAAAGCATAAAAAGTCTTGAAAAAATACAAAAAATTCAAAAAATTCAAAAATTCAAAAAAAATTGAAAAAGTGCCTTGGTGAAAACCTGGAAACAGGTGCCTTGGTAGCAAAAATACAAAAAAATTATAAAAAGTCTTGAAAAAATTGCAATAAATCTATCAAGTGGTGAAAACCTGGAAATAGGCACTGCTTGAGACCCTCTGTACCTATGTCTATCAGTCTTGCATGGTGCTCATTTGCTCCACTTCTCGCTTTGCCTCTCTTAGCCTGGAATTGACTCTTGTCTTAGTCTAGGAGGCATACGTTGTTTTAAGCTTATCTTGGGTCTCTTTGTGCATCTGGGTTTCTTAGGTACCTCGCAAATGGTGTTTTTCAACACCACCCCAATTGTGTTTTTCAACACTACCCTAGCGTCGAGTGTTTCTCAACACTTATCAGATGTCTTACCCTACAATCTAGTATGATGTGATATTTCTCACTAGCAGATGTGATACTCAAAGTTTGACTCTATGACCCACACACACGCACTTGACTCGCTAAGATTTGTTTGACTTTATTTCTTTACGTGCTGTCTATGATGATTTCTTTGCTAAGTGGTCTCTCCCTGAGAAGTTTTCGATGATGCATAGCTAGAAGACTGAGGGTATGAGAACATGTTTTATTTCTTTATCTACTTGTGGGTATATTTTGTTGGTCCTCACTGTCATGAGCATTTATGCTGGTCTTACTTGACACTATGGACCTACAATGTATTATCCTTGACTGTTTCGCAAGTGCATGCTTATAGTCATCTTGACTTTCTTGTGTCTTGATGCGAGCATAATCTTGCTATATCAAACTTAGGTAATCTCACTGCACTAGTCATCTTGACCTACATGTCTCTGATGCCTACGTGGGATTCCCACATTTCTATCTAATATAGATCATATTCAGATCCACATAGTTATGCTAGTGTGTATTCTATGATCTTGCGACGCTACCAATAATGCTCAATGATGAATATTAGATGTCTATTGGCTTTGTGACCTTGCAAGTAAACCACTTTTCACGTAGCTTGCATTCTTAAGTTCATGTTAGTTATTTTTGCATCTTGCATATGGAGAGAGCTTTCCTTTCATCTTTCATGGACTTGTTAATCAACTACACTCACCTTTTGCTTCTTCCCGATCATGTCTTTCATATCACATCATTTTCCTTTCATTTCGAGATCCAAACTGAAATCTGAGTTCACCTTGATCATCCAAATCATCTTTTTCCTTTTTCCACACAGTTGGTTAACCTTTTGAGGCTTGATCCTTTGATCTTCGCTGGGGCATTCTTCATCTCTCCATCTCCATCTCTCTCTCAACTTCCAGTCTTTCATTCACTTTCAAATCCCAAGTTCAAATCCCCCTCTGTGGTGTTTACGGGTTGAGGGACCGAAAGGTTCATGCCCCGTGTCTCATGTGTGGGGCATATCTTCACTGCTTGATGGTTATTCTATTCTCTCTCTTCGATTATGATTTCTAGTGATTTGATCATGCTGCTCTTGCTTCTACTTTCCCTCTACTTGGATTTCGCTTTCAATCCTGAGGGGGCAGACACATCATATCTTATTGGCTATCTCTTTCCTAAGTGTTCAGTACTGTCACTACCAGGCTGACCATGCAGGATTTGCTACTTTTCTGCACTTCATTCTTTGGAGTCAGAATGCTATTGCTTGCCTTCTTGGCTATCTCTTAATTTCTTGGCTGATTTGAGTTGCTTTGTGATCCCAAATCAATCTCACATTTCAACTTCATTCTTTGACTACATGTGTTCCCAAATCGATCACACATTAGTCAAAGAGGGGCAAATGTATACACCTAAAAATGGTCATCTAGACTATTAGCCCCTTTTGCTAAATCATCAATTGCTTATTCTTGATCAAATCCTAGTTCTATCATTTATTCAATTATTTTCTATGGGCTAACCATTTTATCCTAAGTCTTTATTTATTTAAAAGGAATATTTCCTCCCCTTTTAATAAATAAAAAGCCCCCACTTTTCCTCTTATCCTAAGTTGCACAAATAAAGCATTATTCTTATTTTATAAAAAGGGAAAAAGCACTTTTTGTCTCATATGGACACAAAAGTCAACTCTTATTTTCCTATTGGAGGATATTTGTGCACATGGATTGCTCCTCTTTTAAGCTCCACCATTGATTAAATCTTTTGCCTCTTAATCTCCATGGTCCATTCCTTATCATTTCCTTTAAAAAGAGAGCTCCCTTCTTCATTCAAGATCCCCAACTTTTTATGCTAACTTTATGCTGTAGGTTTTCTAGGTCACTTTGGAGTTTTTGAAGATTTGGAGCATTCTTGCATTCTACATCTCATTCTTGCATTCTTAGCTTAGTTTCATATTTATGCTTTCTTAGATTAGCTTCATTTCTATGCTCTAGATTAGCTCACATAGATTAATTAGCTTGGGTTGTAACACTTGCATATTTCCTTTCATAGCTTAGCTTGCATTTCCATTTTCTAGTATAGTTGCATTGCATTTTCATTCTTGATTCTTGAAGATATTGGCATTCTTGCCCTTGTCTTCATTGAATCTCCCATTGCATGGTTTACTAGCAAGGTTATAGGCTAAATAGCTCTAGCTGAGAGTATTCTTAAAAGCCCTTGCACTCCATGCCTAGGGAGCTATGGATCGATTTAGTGAGGGCTCATTCTTGAGTTTTCTTGCATGTAATGATCCATAGAAGTGTGACACATTTATAGCACACAATGAACATTTTCTGGTGGGCCCGAAGCTTGCAGTGCCAATGCAGTGAAGATCCTATGGTTGTCACATAATCTCATGGAATCTTTTGATTCCATGAGATAATGTGACAACTGCCCAATGTGATCTTAGTGGCTTGTGGGTCTGGAGTATTTGCAATGGTGCAAGTGCAACGAAGAGCTACTGGTGGGTCCTCTGGAGGTGACATGTCCGATATGCGGTGGGCTGATGGTATAGCATGGGCCCCGTAAATGCAAGATCTACGGTGGTCGCATGTTTGCTTGGAATCTTTCGATCCCATGCAATCATGTGACCACCATTTGAGGGCATTTCCTGTGGTGTTGTCATGGGTCAGACTGAGGTGGCGTATCTTACAGGCTCGGGTGTCTTGCATGGCAAAGGCAAGTTTTCAAAAGCTTGCCGAATGATTGCATGAAGGCTTTTGAGCTCATGCGATCATGCGACCATGACATTTTCAAAGTGGCGTGACTATTTTTCGCGAGGCTTTTCTTTTTTAGATATGGTTGTGAGCGGCAAGTAGCTGAGATTTGATGTTACAGGACATGTGCAGTTATGGAAAAATGATGAAGAAGTCTAGGCAGCCGTCAGGGGTCGATTCTTTGTCCCAGCAGGGTACCAGTTAGCATTCATGGCGTGGCTTTGGGGTAGTAAGGATGATGAATCTAGGTTGTTTTGTAGGTTGATTGTAGTATAGAGATGGGCATGAGAACAAGATATCTAATTGGCCATGTTGTTGTAGAATTTATTCATGATCAGATTTGACTTTGGTTCTCGGTACCCTAGGGTTGATTATTAAATTGTTAATCTTGTAACCCTGGTTAGATTTTTGACTCCTACTTGCGTGCAGTGGAGGATGTATATAATTCTTTTGGAGCCTTAGTGCTTAGAATCCAGCAATTGTAAAAAGAAAGTTTCTTTCTCGAAGAGAAATTTGTGGCACTTTTGCCCCTTTGGCTTTCTACAATTGTAATTCCCATTGATTATTCAGATATTAAAAAGCATCTTGTGACATTCTCCTATCCTTATGCTTTCTTATGTGGATCATGTCTTATTGAATTCAATACATGCATGTTCAGTAACTTTTAGGTTTTTCTTGATTCCTCTTTCTTTCTGCAATTCATGTGTATGGTTGTGAATGATTTGATTTGAATGCTTTTGTGGGTATACTTCCACCCTTGGCAATCTGTCTCATTCCTATACCCAATTGCAGAGATGAATGTTTGTCTGTAGGTTATAGTCTGTGCCTGACTCTTTAGGAGTACTACTGCCTTGAGAAATTCCTTTTCCCTACATAGTATTCCTTTACTGCAGACCCCTCTATAAAATATTTATGCAAGCCTATTCATTGAGTTGTAATCTCCTAGACCTAGGATCGTCTACTAGTTTCATCCTTTATACTACAATTCATACCATCTTTTTGGTGCATCACCTAGTAGAATAGATTTGCTTTCAGTCATTTCCCTTTCAGTACTCCTTCTATCCCTTTCCCTCCAAAGTTTACTTTCCTGTTAAGAAGCAAATCAGGGTGATAATCCAAGAGGAACCAGCCGAGAACCTGGAGGTTTCATCTCGGTTAGAAAAGGTCCCACAACCTTGAGATGATTCCCATGTTATACTGAGTTATCAAGACCAAGAGAGCTTGAACTAACGGTGCAAACTCAGTGTATAACAAGAACAAAATTGAACAAAAAGATTTGTCTAAGGTGTTGATGGTAAGTATGAAAGATCCTCAATTCTTGGATATTCCTTACTTCCTTACTTATTGTGAATGCCTAGATGATCTCTCCCTAAAATAAAAGAGAAATCCAATGATAAATATTAAGAGATATGTCATATGGGATTACAAGTTATAAAAATGGTCTCTAGATGGAACTTTCCTAAGATGTGTGAATAAGAAACAAAAACAAAAGATACTAAAGGCTTTCCATGATGAAGCGTGTAGAGGTGACTTCTCTTCTAGAGTCACAACCTTCAAGATTCTGAGGCAATTCTATTAGTGGATAGGGATGTTCATAGATTCCTACCAATGGGTATCAAATTGTGAGAAATGTAAAAAGTTTATGGGTAAACCCCAATGGGTTGTACTACCTTTAAAGCATGTGGTGATAGAAAGACCTTTTCAATAATGGGCCTATATTTTATATGACCTATTAATTGACATTCAAATGGAGGACACACCCATATACTCACCACCACATATTACTACACAAAATGGGTTAAGGCCAAAGCTGTGAAGAAGACTACTTCAGAGGTTGTTTGTGAATTCCTAAAAGAAAATATTTTAGTATACTTCGGGGTACCCACAAAGTTGGTGATGGATAATACAACATACTTTTCTTCAATTAAAATAGTATAATTTTATTATGAGTATGCAATCTACTTATCACATTCATTTGATTACTACGCTCAAGGCAATGGCCAAGCATAATTGAGTAACAAGAACATGATTAGTATTATGAAGAAGTTAGCATCAGAAACTCAAAAGAATTGGCATAGTAAGTTGTATAAATCTCTTTGGAAAGACACAATTACTCCTAAAAGATTCATCATTATATCTCCTTTTGAGTTGGTGTATGGGACTAAAGCCAATTTATCCCCCCCCACCCCTCAAGATTTCCATATGAAAACTTCAAATAGCATTAGAAGATTATATGTTTCATGATGGACATGAGAAAATGATTTTGTATTTGACAAAACTTGAAGAAGAAAGAGAAGAAATTTTTGATAAGATAACTCAACATCAAAAAGGACTAAAAAAAACATTTGATAAAAGAGCTAGACCTCAAAAATTCATGGAGGGAGATCTGGTCTTTCTCTAGGATAAGAGAGTAGAGCCTAAAGGTGTGCATGCTAAATTTGATTCATTAGTAAAAGGTCCATTCAAAATACATCAAGTGTGTGGTTCTAATTCTTTCAAACTAGCTTATCTAGATGGTGTGATCTTACCATTATCATATAATAGGAAAGATTTGAAATTATATTGACTATGAAAGAAGCAATCCTTGTATTTGTAAAATAGTAGTTAGGTTTTCTTTTTTGTGTCATGCTCTATTTTTTTGTCTTGACTTGAGTTCAGTTAAGATTATCCTTGTTCTTTCTTTTTTTATGTGAAACCAGAGATTCTAAGTTCCTACTGGATCCATCATGATCCTTGTCCCCAATCAGAGCCAGTTGTTACCATATTCTAGTCCCCGAATATGAAAATAGATGTTATATTTGAAAGAATATAAGTGTATAGTTTTCTTTTCAGGAATTGAGTCCTCTTACCACCCCAATAATATTATTCTTGCAATATAATTCAAGCCTTTTCTTTCAAGTTGGGATGTAAGGAAATTGGGTAATCATGTTCAGTCAATTTTTCCCCTTTAGCACTGAGTCACATTAGAACTCAACTAATGTCATTCCAACTCCCAAGTTCACACAACAAAAGAATAAAAGAAGAATTTCAAGAAAGTAATGCTTCAACTACTAAGGTCATTCAAAAATAGTAGCAGAAGAGTACAATTTCCAAAATTCTAAAAGGATAACTCTATGTTCGGGTAAGAGGTTTTTGAAGTACTCATTTCATCTGAACGTTAAGAGGAGAGGTGTGATTTTTCAAAGACTAGGTAAATAGATAAATAAGACAACCTCCAAAGCTCAGGAATGGAAGTCGAATGGTGCACTTTTTGAAATCCTGAAAGAAAGTCATGTATGGTTCTTGAAGAAAAAAGATAGGGTGGATACCAAAGATAAAACTAACACATCAAGAAAAGATAGTTAGTTATAATCAAGAATTATCCACACTCCCTATGATTCCAAATCATGGAAGAGAATATCATCATATTCTGAAGCAAGATTTGAAAAACCTAGGGTATGTGCATGATCATGGTATGCCAAAAAGTGGCGATGTGAAAAACAAGTCTTGACTGATAGACTATTTGAAAAATAACTATAACTTTCAACCAATATAACATTTTTGAAATAAAAAATATACATCACATTCTATGGTTCACCTAATACAATAATAATAAACAATTCTTTGAATTTGATGAAGTTTAGACTAAGTTAAGGTGTAGAGACACAAGCGTTTTTATATTTGTGAAAATTTGTAGCAGAAAAATCATAATTAATTATTTACTTGGAAAAAAAATACAAAAAAATATACATCACATCTGGACATGAGTCTACTACATTTATCTAGAATCTTTTTTAAAAAAAATTATCATTTGATTTCATTTAATGTGGTCAGACATACACCTACTTGTTATCTTTCCAGTCCTGATTGATAGACTTATTGAAAAATAGCTATAACTTTCAAACTGTATAAAGTTTTTGAAATCCAAAACATGTGTCACATTCTATTATTTTCCTACTAAAAGAAAAATAAAAAAAAATTTCAATTTGATAAAGTTTAGACTAAGTTAACTTGGTCAAACACGAGAATTTTTATATTCTGTAAAAGTTGTAGAATAAAAATAATAATAAATTATTTACTTGGAAAAAAATTAGACAAAAATATGTCACATTCGGATATGAATCTACTATGTATATCTAGAATCTTGTAAAAAAAAATTATCATTTGATTGGGTTTAAGGTGGTTAGACATACACCCGCTTCTTATTTTTTTCTTGAAATTTTTGTACTACTACATTAAAATTTTAAATTTTCAACATATAGTGTTAATGTTTGTACCTTCAATCGTATGATCACTTAGATTACATATAATACTTAAATATTGATTAATAATAATATATTATATTTGTGTGTATATATATATATATCATATATATATGTTATATTATTATTAATATATATTATTCTAATATATGATTGATTAATGAAACATTATAAAATAAATAGACATGTCCCATGAAGGGACATGTCTCTCATAGCCTCATTCCTAATATAAATAAGAGAGATTGTTGCATTTGGAAAATACATACTGAATACAATCTAGGTAGTGCTATTACATTTGTAGCGATCTTAAAATCTTAACATGGTATCAGAGCTTGACTGCAAATGTAGAAGAGTAATATATATTTCATCATCAAGACTAATGGTGATTAGTGAGGAAGGTGTGAGTGTGCGTAGAACAACAATATGGGAAGGTTAGCCGATAATATTCAACATTGAAGGGGCCCTACCAACCTTATAATATGTTGGAGTTATATGGAAGATGTCAGTATGAACAGAATTACATGCCAATAAATAACAAAGAACATACAAACAAGCACAACTCAACGATTAGAGACAATGACTCAACACATTAGCAGTTGAAACAAAAAAGGATGAATATTCATGTTGATCATTGTGAATACTCTACACTCTTCCATGCAATTTAATATGTGAGAGACATCCATATAAAATCAACAACACCCATTTGCCTATCTCTCGGGCAACGCACTGGTAGATAGAGTATTACAGGCTACATTATATTTAATCACTGCAGATTCAAAAAAGTGATCTTATTATGATCTTATAATATATAAGAGTGGTCTTATATGTAATGTCCTGATATATTATGATCATCGCGGATATATTATAATTATCATGGAGTGGTGTCATCGTAGATATATTATGATCGTCACCAACAAGAAATTTTATTTGCAATTTTATCATCACAGATATTTTATGTGTGAGTTTGTTGAGATTGCGATGGCTCTATACTTTGGCACAAGGATGCATGTAGGAGACCCAGGATAAATGTCTATCTTCTGTGACTGATGAATGTTGAATACATCTGAATCTTTCCCATGGAGAAGATAGAACAAGTGTTTATTCCCATTCAAGTTCCTATCGGTGATCCATCCAGCTTGATTATTACTAAAACAAGAAGTTCAATGTTAAACTCATATCATCTATTACCTTGTATTGCCATGGACAAAAGAATAATTGACAGGGACTATAGTTAGCCTAGGCAATGTCTGGATACAGTCCACACTAATCGTGGACCCATCTGCAATAAGGGTGAATCATTCCAGAGAGCTATCTCTGTGTCTGTTCATTTTATTACCTTCTAGTCTTTGGTGCATTGACTATGTGATGGCAGTGATCATAATTATAAGATACTAAAGGCCAGCAATTAATATTATTAGTGGCCATAAAATATCCATCAACTATTTGCAATACTTTGATATCATCCAAAGATTATCTATTGCTTGATATAATTCATTCCTTGATGTGCAATCTTCGGGACTATTATTATCTACAACTCCTATCGCTGGTATACAATTTGTCTGGAAGTCATCAACATTCAAACTAGGGAAGTAGATTATGTCAGGCATAGCAGATTTGGAGCAATTACATATCATGAGACATGCGACCTATAGTTGAGTTGAACATCAGTTGCAATAGGAAGGTGTGCTCTAGTGGAAGTCAGGTCTACTGGTAATTTCATAGATTTGAATTCTTCCCATAGAGAAAATATTATAGTCTTGATTGACTTGGGACTATACAGGAAGATTTTGAGCCATCCACTATATGCCCTTGTATATGTTTTATGAATGGTTATATTTCAAATAGGATGAATTGGATTCATTATTATTACAGCATAGCGCATATTAGAATAAAGTGTCTATTACCGGTAATATAATATCTAAAGAACCACTCAAGACTAAAGATGCAAATGCGCCTTGCATTCCTCTGAGCACAACTCTTTATGGTTTGCAACGGGTCCATGGACATGTTGCCTTCTTTTGGTGATGGTTAAGGCATATGGTTCTGTGAAATTGATGCATATATTGACACAATTAATTGGTCTGGCAACCATCTTGCTAATGGTAGGAGCCATTGGGATAGTGGTTATTATTGAAAAGATGCAGACATTGATTTGGCCAAATCACAATCTTGGTTATTGCTCTAGGGGGAAATGATGTTCAATGATTTCTTGTTAAAATTGGAATTGTCAAGGAAGACTCTCTGCTCTCTAATCTTTAAGAAGACTAACCCATTTCAATTGAAGGCTCTATTGCTAAAGGGGTTCAAGTATCACTTGGAGGGTGTCATTCTTTGACTACACAAGATAAGTATTTTATTATTATGCTCTTTGAATATTGATCATAAATTTTCTAAGTCATGAATTCATGCTTTAACATTGGGATAGTAAATCTTGTATACTTCTATCAATGGTATTTCCCTTTGAGATAGTTTAGTTTTATGAACTATTTATAATCTCTCTTTGAAATACTTTCAAGACGGATCAAGAAGCATAAGAAATTATATTCAAGGGAAATAAAACTTGGTTGAAGATGGACATAAGATCTATCAGAAGCAACCTTGGATGAGAAGGTCAAAATGTTGGTGTTAGTACTCAAAGCTTTAGATGGAAGCTAAATTATCATGAATGTTTGGAGGTTGCCATGTTTGGGATAAATCCACATTTTATTACATTCACTCATATTACTATGGAACCAAACAAGTACATTTGTATATAGGAAATCACTCTTGCATTGAACAAATGATCATGTACCAGATGATGAGAGTCTTTTAAAAAAAGATAGTTTCATGATTGGGGCCATGTATGATTTTGTAACAAAGGGAGCTACTAGAGGATCTCCCAAAAGGCCTCAATGCAAATATCTAGAGGTCATGATAGATGAATAAGTTGTTGGATCAAAGGGCATTCAAGAAAAGAGCTTGATACAGACTAAAGAACAAAGACTTGACCTACTAGAGTGAAGTCAGAAGGTTGATATTAGATTCAAAGGGAGTATAATAGTTCATCTAAAACAACCTTGGTGAGGATGTTGTTACAAGACCTTAAAGGAAGCATCCAAAAGACTATGACCATGAGATTGAGTCTCATGTGTGCTGGCTAAAATGCTTTTATGCTATCTCCTACATAACTTGGGGTTCACCTAGAGTGATTGGAGAATGAAGCCTTAGATGAAAAGGATTTTCATCTATTATCTTGTATGTTATTACATTCTTCTCCTTGAGAGAGAATTCTAAGGTGAAAGCCCTTGTTTTCCACCCTTTGGGATGAGTCATGATGAATCCACCCTCTAACACAAGTCAAGGTGGATTTCACGTGTGTGACTCCAGGAGTTATGGGCCCTCCTGTGAACATTGGAGAAAGGTGATGAATTTTCAACAATGAACACTTGTATTTGATGTTACAAGGTGATGATCTTGTAACATGGGGATTCGTTATGGTAGATAGTTATATGTCTATGCACAAACCATAATAGGGTTATATGTAAATGGAATGTAATTTTCCTATTTACTATATCCTTGTATCACGATCTGAGGTGATATGAAAATCAGGTATCACGATCAAAAGTGATTCCTCATATCAAGGTGGTATGAAAATTAGGTATCACGATCAAAAGTGATTCCTCATATCAAGGTGGTATGAAAATCAGGTATCACGATCAAAATTGATTCCTCATATCAAGGTGGTATGAAAATTAGGTATCACATGTTAAGTGATTCCTCATATCACATGTTAGGTGATATTGAAAACTGGGTATCACATGTTAGGTGATTCCTCATATCACATGTTAGGTGATATTGAAAACTGGGTATCACATGTTAGGTGATTCCTCATATCACATGTTAGGTGATGTTGAAAACTTGGTATCACATGTTAGGTGATTCCTCATATCACATGTTAGGTGATATTGAAAACTAGGTATCATATGTTAGGTGATTCCTCATATCACATGTTAGGGGATATGTAAAACTTGATATCACATGTTAGGCTTGGTATCACATGTTAGGTGATACTTCATATCATGAATTATATAATATATGATTTCTAAGTATCCATATGAATCATATTAGGGTCCTTTTGAACTTAGTATTATATATTGATTGGACCCTATGAAACATATCACATAGTGACATATCTCTTCGTAAACTTAGTATCCATATGACAGACATCATGAGATGTATTGTCATTAGACATACCATGGATATTTATGAGCTATGGTGAACATCATGTGACTTGATATTCTTGCATATACCATATCTCCTTATATCACAATGGGGTGATATCTCCTCTCTTTAAAATTAATGATTTATTATCTTGATGGATTTTATCTTCTCTAGCTAAGAGGGAGTGTTGATGTTTTGTATGGCTATAGTTAGGGTCTTATGTGTTGACAAGGGAGACCACATCACATTATGTTTGATCATCCTCCCTAGCTAAGAGGGAGTGTTAATGTTTGTAGCTTCAGTCGTATGATCACTTAGATTACATATAATACTTAAATATTGATTAATAATAATATATTGTATTTGTGTATATATGTATATATGATATATATATGTTATATTATTATTAATATTTATTATTCTAATATATGATTGATTAATGAAACATTATAGAATAAATAGATATGTCCCATGAAGGGACATTTCTCTCATAGCCTCATTCCTAATATAAATAAGAGAGATTGTTGCATTTGGAAAATACATACTGTATACAATCTAGGCAATGCTATTACATTTCCAGCGATCTTAAAATCTTTACACATTGAATAATTATTTTACAAAAAGGCCTAGTATCTTTGAAACTAAATTCAATTTTGTATAGATTCTCTTTTTACATATTTTTCATATAATATTTATAACTTGTTTAAATTTTTATGTCAACTTGCGTAAACCTAATTTTCTGAATTTTCATTACCACATAAGGGCCTAGTTTAGCATACCATGATCCTGCACATACCCCCTAGCTAAAGAGGAAAAGAAGAATCAAAATCAGTAATGTTAAAGTGCCAGCTCTGAAGTTCTACAAATCACAATAATTTTGAAAACCCTTAGTGACTTAAGCTTTTCACCATAGATCTAAACATTAAATGTATAGAATAATTTGTTTGAAAGAATATCTTGTCCAACATTTAATGCATTTAATTTCATTTATTTACCATGTGATTTGTCCAATATTTGCCTCGATTGTGTAATAGCTTGTGGGAGATGTTAAATTGAAGCATCACTATAGAGACACATTAGTGAATTCTCTTGCATCATTATCTATGAGAACATAAATCTATCACATCCTCTAAATTCATTGAATGACACTCTGGTATGCCTTTTTTTACCACCTTAATGGTATTGAGAGCTTATAGAAAGAGATCAATGACACAACTTGCTAAGTCATTTTCACTTGCGAGACCTTCACAGAAGGGTCCACTAGAAACCAAGACACCCAATCACATAAAAATTAATAGAAAGTAGTCTTATGGAAGCAGTTGGATTCCCAGTCACTGTGCAATCTCTAGAACTAATGAGGGAGTGTGTTTCTCATTTCAGCCCTGCAACCAAAGAAATAAAAATAGCCAATGAAGAGGTTCTTTTTACACTCTAGACAGATCCACTATCCAAAATTTATTTCACTTACCCATTAGGGAAGTGTACACATATTTGGATTTTTCTCACTCGACTTCACTTTTTAGTGGGAAAAAAAGGTGGACAGTAGTAATGTCAAAAGAGTGGGTTGAGCATGACAGGTCCAACAAATCCAAACTTCCCAAGACTATCTATGGTGAATCTAAAAAGAGAAATCATCAACATGTTGGCCGTATTACATAGAAAAAGGGGCAACGAATAAGCATTGAAATTATAAGAGTGGGCTTTCTTTTTGGTATAGACCATGTGCACAGATGAAAGATACATAGACTGGACAGAGCTTATTAGTGATAGACTTGGGTTCCTAATGTTGAGCGCTAAGAATTATTGTTCCTTCTTTATGTCTTTGTATATTATATATGCCCTAACATGTACAAAACATTGGCTTATTCTTAGTCATGTCAAAGATTTCAAAGATGACATATAAATCTATGACTTCTATCCATGCTTGCAACAACACAAACTTTATGTGAAATTTAGGAGAGTGAATGGCATATTTACCATAAGATTAACCCAAGAATTACAACGGTGTATTAAATAGAGGTTATCTCGAGAGGAAGATGGTGTAATTTCTAAGTATGGCAACTATTTCACTTAGTACCCAACTTTCACATATTTCTGCATTGGTGAATTTGATGATTTTTAGTACAAGTTGCATAGATATCTTGATGAAAAAATGGTGTTAATCGAGTTATGTCAAAAAATAATTATAGTGAAGAAAAGGTGTGGCAAAAGAAACAAGGAAATGATACCATTTCCTATAAAAGTAAGGGCATATTCGTACTCCTCCAGTTCTAATGCTACAAATGTAGTCAAATCTTCTGCAACCAGATATCCCTTCAATAAATACAAGGTCATTACGACCCAATGTGATCCTAGCAACTTTGTCAAAGACAATTTGCATCTAGGGTTAGCATTCTACCATGTGTTAGAGGTGAAAGATTTTTGGATAAATTATAAAGATGATATTGAAATGAGAGAAAGGTCTTGGTCAAGACTTATTGTAGACCTTGAATCAAGATATACAAGGTGAGTCTCAATATTGGCGGCCTAGTGGATGATGGGTTTGAATTACTTGACCGATAATATTTGAAGAAAATTAAAGGAACCCCAATGAAGCTCACAAATTAGGACGTTCCAAAAATTGATAATATTGATGTGCACATGACTCTGATAATAAAGAGAACTTGAAGGTGGATTGAGTGGAAAAAAATTGAGAGGAAGAAAGGAATCTCTGTAAATCATTGCCAAACCCTTCGTAAAGCTAAGCATCAATGCCTGTTGGTACTACCCCAATGGGTCCCTCAATTAAAGTATCTTCTCAGGATTCTAGAGGAGATGGTGAGCCTCTTTTGTCATGTTAGCAGTTTCCAAATGTTTCAAATGAAGCACATCTTCTAGGGTAGATTTGTACTAGGATAAACTAGTAGTAGGAAGTGTGTTGGAAAACATAATCATACTCCATGAGGTAACATATCTTTGATGAAATCTGTTGAACCACAGGCTTCATGCATATCTATTTCTATTCATTTCACACGCACATGAATACCTTTCCATAGGTTCATTTCACACACATATTGCAATGATCACATTCGATGAGAAAACATACTTTCAAGATAATTGGTCAAAGAATTCTATTCTCTTTGTATGCTTCCACATTTTACATGTATGTCCATCAATTTTTGAATGTTATAAAAGTCCCCAATTCTATTAAGATTTGGTGGATGTCTATACTTTTCCCACAACCCCCATTTTGGCTTGAGCATGTAGAATAATTGAATCTTTCATTCATGATATTGGGATTAAAGAATCAAAACTTAACCCTGTAATAGATTGATTAACCTTTTATTTTCACGTAGTAATACTTTATTTTATGTATTCTAGAAAATTTAATTAACTTTTTCCTTTTGGTAGGTTAACGAACTAAGAATTTTTGGGCAAATACATAGAAGGAATTAATCTTTAGTAATTTCAGAAAGAAAAAAGCTTTTTTAGTAATTCAAGTTGCAAAGTTGAGAAGGGAAATGTATTAAATTAATTAATTAAAAATATCATAATAATTTAATTAATTAATTTGATATTTTCTTCCTCAAATCTCAACACCAATTGTTAGGAAAAGTGTTCATAACTTCCATTGTGCTAATTAAAAGAACATAAAAGTTTAACTTCCCTCAAAATTAGTTGAGGTTAAAATTTACTATTAGAATAGTATATTAATTTTGTACAATATTTTTTTTAAGAAATATAATATACTTATTTTTTTTAAATATATATTATTATGTAACATATTTATCAATCATTATTCTTTATTCCTCAACATATCACCTTAACAAAGTACAAGATGACACAATCTAAATGTAGCATTATTAAATACACATTGATAATTGAATTAAATTTTAAAAATACAACTATTACTAAGAAATATTTTCTTGAATGGACATAAGTATTTAAATATTTATTTATTTATTTTTATTGCAGCACCACTTACTTAAGTTGTAAGTAAATTATATGCTAGATTGGTACCAACATTATATATCAACTAAGAATCATATTAATTTTCTTTCATTCATGAATTTCATTGGATGGTGTGTAATTTATTTTTGTAGGAGAATGTTGGAATCCAAACTTATCATGTCTAACTTATGATATTTAGTTGAGCTCTCCTTTGTATTGGAAAGATAATTGTGAAGTTGGGATGAAACCTATTCTTGATATAAATATCTTACAAAATATTTGATATATTGTAGCCAAGTAATCTCTTGCCATGAATGGATGGTACTTTTGGTGAAATTGTATAGAGCTTGAGAAAGGAATATGATTATAGCCAAAGATGATACCATCCCTGTTATTAAGTAGAGTCCTTGGAAGCTTCTCACATCTAGTCTTGAATATTTTGCAAGGTTAGAACATGTATTGTTAGAGGTTTTGAAATACTTGTCATCCATCTCTTGAATCTCACCACTATCTGAAAGATTTAAAATCCCCCAAGGAAAAGCTTTTTGAAACACCTGCATAAAAAATATGACAAACAAATAACCTTTTAAATAATATTTCTAACAACATAATAAATAATATAGATCTTTGACACTACCCAATTCCATATATAAACTTAATTTGTATCGTTAAAAATAAAACAAATATATTTTTTTTAATTTTAAAAGTTTATTAATTTAAATACAAACTTACAGTTGACGATTAGCTATAATATAATACAAATAGAAAAAGAACTTACGAAACCAAAGCCTCCACTTCCGTATGTGCGACCCACTATTGAATAGACGCATCGGGGAGAAAGAAAGGCACGAACATATGGGATCTCATCTATAACACCGTCCGCGCCTCCATTCTTTCCTCCTTTCGACAGCGCTACCTCGTACACCCGTGGAGATATTTGATGCAATTGTTTTTTCGCTATTCCCAAATTGTCCCTTAAATAACTGCCAACATGTGGGGTGCCATACCCCCACTTTATAATTACCCAACCCATTTATGAGTGGCGTAATTTGCTCGGCGGTCAGTCTCGAACTGAGATTAGCTGTATAGCTGGAAGTTAAAACGAACGCTACAAAAACCCACACCACAACAACTATTCGACTCAAACTGTTACGGATTCTCTCCTCTGCACAATAGGAAAGAATAAGTAATATGCAAAAACTATATTAAAGCTTTATAAATTTGAACAGCATGTAATCAAGGCAAACATGGTGAGAACAGAGTGGAAAGGGAATGCTCACGGTGGGCGTAAAACACAGCAGAAAACGCAAACCTGGAAAAATTAACTGAAATTTAGGTTATTCAAATTTTAAACGCGTATGGAGAAATTAAAGAAAGAAATGAGAAAACGAGAATAAACACCATACCAAAGCACAGTGACCACTTGATAAATCGAATTTCCTCTGAAATCCGGATTTATTTTATGCTCGAGCAGCCAGACCACGAGTCCTGTATATAAAACAAACACTGCCGTTGTCGCCCATAGTGCTGGAGTAAATGGCTGTAAGAATGTCCAACCATCGTTAACTTCCTCCGATACGGCCGTGCGAGCTACCATCGCTAAACCCGTTTCTGTAAATGGCTGTGTGAAATCAACAATTACACTCCGCTCTGCTGTAATTGTAACGTCACCCACAGCTGCGTCGTATGCCTGCCAAAGCCAAAATGTATTTATAAGATTGGCAACTCTGTAATAATCTTCCCAAGTAGTAGAAAAACAAGGAAAATACAGACCTTGAGATACACTTGGCGGATGAGTTCATCGTAAGTATCATTTTTCCAATAAAGAGGAACGAAATCATACAGTAGTTGATAGTCAAGCCTTTTCACAACAGCCTCAAATACATCAATGATGAATCCACTGAATGTAGTCTCATTACTCTCGGTGTTAACAGAGACATTGATAAATTTGTCCCATCCAGTCACAGGTACTGCAATCTTCAGCCTCTTTGGAATTACCCAATCGGGAGGAACCGTGGAAAGCCCACCTGGCCAAATCACGAATCGAAGACCTTCGTTACCAAAAGACGGTGTTTTGAACAACTTAGAGGAGTTGTATGGCCAATACCCAACAATTTGATAGCTTTTTCCCACCATATTCACTATCTCATAACTGTAACCGTTTATTTCCCCATCGTGAAACTTAAGAGGTCCGCTTAAGCCAGCAAAATCTGTTAAGAAAAGCTCCTGCAATAACTTTCTGCCTTGCTGGAATACCTTGATTTTGGTAGTTTCAATTACTGCAAGAGGTGTTGAGGGTTTCGGAAAACTTAACCTTGCGTTTCTTTCCATCTTCCCGATTGCTCGAGCTATCACGAGCACTGAATCATCAGCCAATAAACCATATGTGTTGAGTTCAATGTTTTTATTGTTGGGATTGTCAAGTCTAAATTGTCTTTCCCACCTTTCACTGAAATCGTTCAGCTGTTCAAAATTTGGGATATGGGTTTTAACTCCAAGAAGGCCTTGCATAGATGACATTGTAGAAGCATTTACCGCATAATCCCAAAGACTGGTAAACTCTTGGGTTGTTATCCAGACGTAACCAGCCCCCATCATTCCCATCTTTTGTGCCTCCATGAATATGGTCATGGCCAGACTACAAGGCGTGTGAACAACAAAAACACTTGACTTTATTGTGTTCATGACTTTATAGAGCTCTTCTCTTACTGTCTTTTTCTGTGCAGTTGAAGGAATCATCGATGTGTATACAATTTCAGAATGGAGATCTCCGAGAGCATCACGCAACGAGGACATGGCACCGCAACCAAAATCATGGTCCGAGTGAAGCAAAGCAATGCTTCTCCAGCCGTAATGGTTGACCAGAGCTGCAACGGCTTTCATCTGAATGCGATCTTCGTGTGCCATGCGAACAAAATAAGGGAATCTCTGTTTGGAGATCGCGGGACTTGAGAAAGATAAGGACAGAATTGGTACATTGGCTGCCTCTGCGAGATCTGATACGAAGGGCATAGCCTCAGATGTCTGTGTATCTATCAATGCTACTACTTCATTGGCCAAAAGATCAATAGCTGCATTCATCCCATAAAAACTAGATATTTATGAATGAAATTTAAAAAATAAAGTCCTAGATCTTCCACCATAACTAAAGGCAATTTGGCTCTGTCCTAAACATATTCGTTAAAAAACAGTGAACACTTTTACTCGTTTCATGCTATTGTCAAACAGACAAAAACAAAAATTTACCAGATACATTTAACTAATGTTATTTAAGAATTGCGAGTGTGAAATAGTCGGCAATTGTGTCGGCATGTTTGTCCTCAGCGACTGTAAGTTTTCAACAAGTTTGACATTTTAATTGAATATACTGTACGATACTACGTGAAAGAGTCACTTAAATCATTGACGTTTCATTTGACTATCTTCACTTCTAGATTAATTTGGAATCAGAAGAGGGATATGCACAATGATTTTTTGTGGAAATTTCACACGCACTAACGTTTCCTCCGTGTATGACATGTATAGATGTGTCTGACACGTATTAATGGGATAAATTTGTGTTTTTTTGTAAGTGTAGTAATGGGAGAAGAGCATGTCTCCAAAGTAAGTCTCTTTGGTTGTTGGAATTGATCTGGAATTGGAAAATGGGAATTGGTGAATTGGTATAGGCCAATTCTAATTTTGGTCCAAAATAAGCATTCAGCCAATTCTCCTGAGAACCTAGAATTACAATTGAGACATGGAATTGGAAATTTAATTTTGAGAAGGGAAACCAATTCCCGTTTTCCAATTTCAGGTTAATTCCAGCAACCAAATGGTATCAGACATCTTAGAAATTTAAATAATGTGAAAATGCAAGAGATCTTTTGGGTCTGTATCAGACATCATGTAAAATTTTGACACATAAATTAATAGGAGAGAATTCTATTTTCCCATTTCTCCTTTCTTTGAAACTTTTGGAAGTAAGAAATTCTACAAAGTCGGATGTGTGTGAAATTTTGATGCATAGTATTAAGAGACAAATCATTCTAGATCTAAAAAGATGATTTGTCTTCTACTAGTACATGTCAATATTTCACATTTTCACATTATTTGAATTAACTTGTGAGTGTAATTTTTTTTTTTCTTTCTTTAAAAAAATCTAAATTCATCTATATTTTAGGGTTAACATAGAGATTTCTACACAACATAAGATCTTTCGGATATTTTTTATTTTCTTCAACTGAATATTCATATTTCAAATCTGATTATGGTTTAGATTAGTTTCTTCTAATACTTTCATTGATATATTTTTTATTATTTGATCTTTAGTTTTGTTCATATTATGAATTTTAATATTTTTAATTAGATTATATATTTATTTAATTAACTTTTTATTTGTTAAATTTATATTATATTTAATATCTTTTATCTGTCTTCATTTTTCTTTCAACTTTATTCATACAATTAAAACTTTTTTCAAAATAATCAAATTAATGGGACTTTTTATATACAAATTGTGTCATTTATCAATATATACATGTTAATATTTATTAAAAAATGAATAAAAATTGTTTAGAGATCTTTGCAAGGAAGTGGAGCCATCTTGATGTTACTATTTGAAGGATATTGATAAAGATGGATTCATTAGTGACTGCGCCTCCCTTTACCAATAATAAGCAGTTACCCTCGTCAAATTGGAGGACTTATTATATTATATTGATGCCTGTAAGAGATATAATTTTCCTATCAGCTGTGTTAATAGTAAAGAACATTTTTTTAATTCAAATGAATAGATGGATCTCACCTTGGTAAAATTAAAATTGTACATATTATAAGCAATTAACTAATAATTTTGATATTACTGATTGCATGAACATTTGTTGGAACATCATTAATAATAAATGATGGCAGACAATATTTAAAGTTTTATGGTCTAAACATATTGTACCTGGCTTCCATACAAATAGTAGAATGCAGATCCTGAGATCTGCTCCATTTGCAGAAAACCTGAGACTGCCAGGCATATATTTTTTTGAATATTTTCTCGCAAAGAAGATTTGCAACATCTTTTCCAATGGTTCCTATAACTGGAACCTTGATAATTGGCAAACTTAGATTGAAATTCTTACACGATGTGTGAGAAAGATTGGCAAACTACATAATATATTGTAATTGTCATTATCAACTGAAATATTAGGGCATATTTGGAAAAAAAAATGCAGTTATAAAAATTCCAGCAGGAGAATTGAGTTAAAAAATACCCGCAGAAGCGGTTTGAAGTGGTGTTTGCGCCTCTCGGAGGTGAAGAAACATTTGATTCCCGTTGAGTATTTGAGATTGAATATTGTTCACATCATCCACTGCTAACTTTAGGGCAGTCTTTGCTATCTTTCCCGACCAAGAAGTGGAATCAATTATCACGCCTACATTGATATTCGCCTCCTCAACTGCAAGTCCAACACTCGCAGCCGCTAAAACAAAAATAAGTGAAAATATTGGTAGAGATTTCATGTTCGATCTCTTGCTTGCCCTCTTTTGTGCACTACATTGTGTCAACCATTTTATAAATTTATAATTATTTGAGATGTCATGGGAATCAAGTAAAGTTGACCGTAAGGAATAAGCATTTCCCACAAGGCTTATGCTTTTCCATGTTCCGATTGACGCGGAAAGAGGAGATGGTGTCATTTGTAAAATAACTTATGTAGAAGCAAAAGTTTCCAAAATTGACTGGAAGTGAACAACTATTGTTGTAGTCAATGTTCCCACTATTCTTTTGTTTTCTTGTTTGAATACGTGTGAAAATGTGAAATTTTCTATGCGGTTTTAGGTGATCGATTGTTACATTTGATTGTATGTGTAAGAACACAAGAATACAAAATTGAATGGAAATAAATGTTTGTCGTATTAATCTTTGTATGTTTTATTCTGAATATGTGTCCGTGAAAACTGAACTTTTCATAACAATGTTTAAATTTGATAAGAAGCTTTCGCTGTAAAATATAATTAAAATCTCGGTGAGATTGTTTTATAGGAAAAGAGAAGTTTTATGTAGGTTCTTCAAATTATATGTTTGATTATTACAAAATATAAATTTGATTTTTGACATTATTTTTATAAAATATTTTTTGATATTTAGATAATAATTTTGAAGAATAATAGGAATAAAAGTTGGACATAGGATAATAGGTTTGAATATCATATTTAAATACTAATTTAAATGTGTTTGTAAAATGGTCTTGGTTAAAATTGTCAATATATTTGAACCATCTTTAAAGAATTTTCAATTAAGTTTCAATTGGATGATTAAAATATTAGAATCTATATGTTAAAGTAGTTGTAAGTTAGGTGATTAGGTGTTAATTTCATTAATAAAAATGGGTAAAATATATAAAGTGAACTATTAAAGTCAAATCAAAAGGATAAAGAGAATTTTTTAATTAACTAAGTAAATTATGTAAAATTGTGATAAAGTTTTGAAATTGAGGTTTGTACTATCTAAAGTAGAATATAATGTTTTTTTTTTGTATATTTTAAACTCTTTAAGAAATGACGTTTAAATGTACATAAAGTTATTATAAAATTAGAAAGCAAAGATTCAATACAACTTTACAATTTTTATAATATTTCTCAACATTTCTTAAAGTCTATTTAGTTTATGTATAATTAATAAAACTCCCTTGTAAATATTATTTTGTAAAAATATTATTAATAAATATTGTAAAAAAGAGATAAAAAATAAATGAGCTTTTGCTTCAAAGGACAAGTAGATGGTGAAATAATCCTTTAAATATTATAACCCTTTCTATTACGAGATAGATTGGGAAAAGTCATTTAAAATTTGAAATCATACATATAACAAAACCTTTGTAAAGGTTGTATTACAATGTCATTAAATATTTGAAGGGGCATGCAAAGAATGTCCAAATTAAGATATAGAATACCGTATCCACACACAATAAGCTGTGTGCAACAAAATAATCCAATGACAAAATAACCTAGGTAACAATATTAAATTACCATGTGGATCAAAAATTTGGCACATAATTGATTATGTGTTAAGTATTACTTGGTTGCAACATGCATTTGGATATGGAGTGATTTAATGTAGGGTTATTTTGTCATTGGGTTATTATTACCTTGAGATGTTTTTTCATTGTATATATTTCTTTTAGAGTGTGTCATTGCTAAGAGGGTTTAAATCATTAAGAGTCTCGTGGGTCAAGAGTAATCTTTCTAATAGTGGTTTAATTCAAATAACTATTGAATTTTTTGTTATGGAAGCTTACTAATATGATTTTTAATTTCAATTTAATCTAATTGAATTATGTGAAATATAATTTCTTTCATTATTTTGATAAATTGAGAGTTTAATATAAAATTTATTAAAGTAATGTTAAATTTAATTTTGTAAAATCTGAAATATATTTATATATTAAATTAAAACATGGAAATAAATTATCGTATTTACACAATAACAACAACAATAATAAATATATATTTTCATACTAAATTAGCTTTGATAAGATATAATATATTTATAAATCAATAACTTAAGTGAAAGTGACATTATAATTTTGTATCAAAGATTCCCAATTCATATGGAAATTTATGGGACATTACTATTTTAGAGAAAAATGGTGCATACCTTATACAATCTCCACTCTTTGCATTGTACTTACTTTATTGTCCTTTGTAGTAGCATGTTTTGGGTTTACAAATGCCTACTTCCTAATACCTTTTCATAATAGATTGTGAAAAACTATCATTTCTTATGTTGTACTTATTTTTACATGATTTTTATAATATTTTCAGATATTTTATACTATTTAGTCATGAAGATATCTTTTCAATTGAGTGGCATAGTTGATTAAGGGCTTTTGGTTCATCTTATATACGTCCTAAGGTTGATTCTCTCTACCTTGATCAACTCAATTATTCAATGTAGTCGAGGGCCCTTGACAATCTCTAAAAGACTAGTCTCCCCTAACTCACCCTTTCACAACTCGACTTAATAAAAGGAAAAACCAAGGAATGGTATGGTTGGAATGATTAGATTGAGTCTCAGTTGTACTAACTGCAATAGAGATACCTTGGGGATATATAAAAAAGTTTTAGGTTCATCCTTCCATAGTAAAAATTTTGAAGTGTATTTTCCCCATTTTTTATCTTAGTAAATGTTTAATGCAATGAATTCTTTAATTAGAATAGGTCTCATTTTCGTAGAATTAATCTCCCATATTTATATTTTATTTCATATCATTTCCAAAATATTTCTATCCTTTATTATCTATTCTTTGAATTATTCAATATTTCTCTCTATTTTCTTTTGGGTTCATCATTGAATTTCTAACCCTCAAATCTCTCTATGGTTCTTAGATCTTTTGGCCTATTGTTGTATTTTTCATATTAACTTTTGTAAACTACATTAATAACAATATTTTCTCAAAATCATTTATTCGTCTTAAATATTTCTTTATATTGCCTTCTTACATCAATTCAAGATTTTTATATCATCATCCATTTCTTTCCCTCATTAGAAATGGTTTCTTTATATGTTCTTCTAATATTTTTACTTGTATGAATTTATCTTTATCTTAGTTACCCATAATAATTTGATATTTCTCTATAAATGATCCACATCTTTGGCCTGGGAGGAAACGATTTTCCTCCTACTGCACTTTTTGGACACCCTAAGAATATTGTCCCTTCTTTGAAAATACTTGAGATTATTTTACTATTGGTTCCCTTCCCATCTTTTAGGAAAAAATATATTTTTTACCTTATTTATGAATAACACTCTATTATTGTTTGTCCTTTGGTAATAATTTAGATTTTTCATTTATTATTTCCAAACAATTGGATAGGTTTTTGCTAGACTAATCTAGTTATTTTTTCCTATTAATGTATATGTGCCACAAGTACTTCATATTATCTTTCTCTCATTCATTCATTAATTTCATTGGATGATGATTTATTTACTTTCAATTTTTAATTTGAAATTTAGAACGTTAGAATCAAAACTTAACATGTCTCATTTATGATATCTAGTTAAGTTTTTCTTCACATTGGAATGGTAATTATTCCCTATTGAAAGTTTGCATGAAACCTACTCTTGGTATAACTAGTTTACAAAAAAAATGATATATTTTGACATACTAATCTCGTCCTAAAATGATGGTACCTTTGGTGAAATTGTATAGAGCTCAAGAAAGGAAAATGATCAAAGACAAAGATGATACAACTCTCATTATTAAGTAGAGTCCTCAAATGCTTTTAGCCTTAAATAAAGTTGGATAATGATTGTTAGAACTTTTGAAATACTTGCCTTCAATCTTTTGAATTTCACCAGTGTAAAGTTTTAATATTCTCCAAAAAAAAATTCTTCATGTAATATTTTAAATGACATAATTGATAATAAAAATAAACTTCCTTCAATTTAACCGTCATAATTCAATTTTTTATTTGAAAAAATAATTTTTTATTTATTTTTATAATTTAAATATAAACTTACTACTGACTATTTACTATTTGATAAGTAGGAGATATTTTTCACAGCAAGCATTTAACATTTAACAAAGGAGATATTTACTATTTAACATTTGCATAAGATGATAGTTAAATAAAATGATGGAAGAAAACAAACAAAGACAAAGCCTCCTCTTTGATAAGTGCACCCCGTTGTTGAATAGCCGCATCGGGAAGAAAGAAATGTATGAATGTATGGGATCTCATCTATAACACCATCTACGCCTCTATTCTTTCCCCTTTCGACAGTGCCACCTCGTTCTTCTATGGCCATTCCCAAATTGTTCCTTCGATAATTACTAACATAATGAGTGCCACAGTCCACTTTATAGTTAAAACTTTATTAGTGGTGAAATTCGCTCGATAGTCAAATTTAAGTGAGACTAGTTGTTTAACTTGAAGTTAAAACAAATGTTACAAATAGCCACACACCAACAATTATTCAACTCAAACTATTGCGGATTCTCTCTTCTACAAAATAGGAAACAATATAATATGCAAGAAGAATTCTCTCTTCTACAAAATATGAAAGAATATGTACTGTTGGCTTTTAAACTTGTTCGCACATGGTGCCAGGTTTACTCTATGATTGAAAAACTGGTTAGTCTTCACTCCAAAGTCTGACAAGGGAAAAAGTGCCAATTGATGAGGACCGAGGGCATCCTCCTTCTTTTAGCTCCACATTCACTCAGGTTGGTATTGTGTCATCTGCACACTCATGACTCTTCTTGAGTTGATGAACAAAAGGCTTGTAGATGCATTATTGTCGAATAGTTTTCAGAACCCTGTAGGTATCCTATACCCCAATGAACCATGACCTCATGCAATAACCTGATCTGCATGCAATGAATCTGAGAACTAGAAAGAAATCTCCTACTTCTACTTCCAACATGAAAGGGAAAAGATTTCATTTCAATGATTGATGTTGGGTTGAATGGACTCCTAAAGTACCCCAAGTCTCTCATAGACCAGTGCCTTATCTAATGGGCAGCAGAGTCAAATACCTCACTACAATAGGGCTATGAAACAAGAAGACAACACACTCACCTTAACCAGATCACACATTACCAAACCACCTGTGCACCTAGATATGCTATCACCTATCCAAAGAAAAGACCTAGGAATAGGCAATACATTAACCAACATGCACTGGAAGACAAGCATGATGCATCTTTGATACCTTAGCTCATACATATCTGAACACCAGTCCTAGACTCAGTTGCTTCTGCGAAAAACAACTCTACTACAAACACTCATTGGAAATGCAAGTAGAAAAACTATAACACCCTTGATGCTACAATTAATAAGTCTAAAACCCAAATGGAGATAATCTGGAAGTAGAACAAATATATTGAAATCTTATACATAAGACATCTGTTACAATTTCATTATATTCCCATAGCCAGAAAGGGACAGAGGGAACACCCTGTATGCAGAGAAAAAGGAAAATACATTGCAG
This sequence comes from Chamaecyparis obtusa, assembly GCA_027943335.1. NCBI lineage: Eukaryota > Viridiplantae > Streptophyta > Pinopsida > Cupressales > Cupressaceae > Chamaecyparis > Chamaecyparis obtusa. Next base: position 2,294,131 of record BSBK01003644.1, on the reverse strand, counting down.
GAAGAATATTCATGGAACTAGTCCCCACAACTGTGGCAGAAAGGAACCCAGACAAAGATAAAAATTTGGCCCTTTATACCACTAGCTGCCTTGGAATTCTCTAGGAGAATGCAACAAGCTTAGGGATAGCTAGGACATAGCCTTCACCAACCAAGCCAATTAGAGACAGCCAAGAAATTTACTGCAGGGGCAGGAAACAAAGGCAACCTAGAGAAAGAGATCTCAAATAGATCTAACAATTATGACAATTAGTACAAAACACCAGGCAGAACCATGTAAACCAGTACAAATTAGCCACCTGCAAACAACCTACCGAGCACAAAATAGTCCTTCATACGGCACAAAAGTCTCCATGCAATCAAGTAAACATTGCAAGGAACAGGCCAATTTCACAAGATTTTGCAATGACAAAAAATTGGCCTAACAGTGGCTCTGGTTGGGGATGATGGGTAACTTGTGTCCATGTGAGAATTCAGATCTCTGGGAGAGTAGACCACCAACTGGACAAAAATAGGGCACTCATGGGATGAAGAATGAGATTGTACTAATCACCACCCATGTTCATGTTTCACCAAAAATTTGCAGAACTGCAACTCTCATTCATTGAAGCATGCTAACCTCTCTATCACACCATTTTCCTTCTCTTAGTGCTCAGATCACCTCATAAGGAAACATTTCTTATCATTGAAAATATCATACCTGGAAGTTCTGTAGTAAAAATCAACATGCTAGTTGGAGGGCAGGGAAGATCTAGAGCTCACCCTATAGCTCCATCAGGTTCTTTGTCATGCAGAGCTGCCACCTCCTTGAAGAGGAAAAATTTCCATTGACTTGTATCTCTTCCAACCAACCAAAACTTCATCAGGCCACACTGTTTATTAGGAACTGCACTGATCAAATAGAGAACTCAGAGTCGCCACTCAGCACACAGTGAGAAGATTTTGCAAATGCTTATTTTTGTATTTGACTCTTTGATCTTTTAACCAAACTCTGGGATGATCCAGCCAAGCAGAAAAACTTGCTGTCTTTTACCTCTTCCCCAGAGGATTTGCCATTTTGTTGGCTTTTAAACTTGTTCCCACATGGTGCCAGGTTTACACTATGATTGACAAACTGGTTAGTCTTCACTCCAAAGTCTGACAAGGGAAATAGTGCCAATTGATGAGGACCGAGGGCATCCTCCTTCTTCTTTGAGCTCCACATTCACTCAGGCAGGTATTGCCTCATCTGCACACTCATGACTCTTCTTGAGTTGATGAACAAAAGGCCTGCAGATGCATTACTATGGAATAGTTCTCAGACCCCTGTAGGTATCCTGTACCCCAATGAACCATGACCTCATGCAATAACCTGATCTACATGCAATGAGTCTGAGAACTAGAAAGAAATCTCCTACTTCTACTTCCAACACGAAAGGGAAAAGATTTCATTTCAATGATTGATGTTGGGTTGAATGGACTCCTGAAGTACCCCAAGTCTCTCATAGACCAGTGCCTTATCCAATGGGCAGTATAGTCAAATACCTCACTGCAACAGGGCTATGAAACAAGAAGACAACACACTCACCCTGACCAGATCACACATTACCAAACCACCTGTGCACCCAGATATGCTATCACCTATCCAAAGAAAAGACCTAGGAACAGGCAATACATTAACCAGCATCCACTAGAAGACAAGCATGATGCATCTTTGATACCTCAGCTCATACATATCTGAACACCAGTCCTAGACTCAGTTACTTCTGTGAAAAATAACTCTACTACAGACACTCACTGGAAATGCAAGTAGAAAAACTATAACACCCTTGATGCTACAATTAATAAGTCTAAAACCCAAATGGAGACAATCTAGAAGTAGAACAAATATATTGAAATCTTATACATAAGACATCTATTACAATTTCATTATATTCCCATAGCCAGAAAGGGATAGAGGGAACACCCTGTATGTAGAGAAAAAGGAAAATACATTGCAGGAAGAACATTTGTGGAACCAGTCCCCACAACTGTGGTATAAAGGAACCCAGACAAAGACAAAAATTTGACCCTTTATACCACTAGCTGCCTTGGAATTCTCTAGGAGAATGCAACAAGCTTAGGGACAGCTAGGACATAGCCTTCACCAACCAAACCAATCAGAGATAGCCAAGAAATTTACTGCAGGGGTAGGAAACAAAGGCAACCTAGAGAAAGAGATCTCAAACAGATCTAACAATGATGACAATTAGTACAAAACACCAGGCAAAACCATGAAAACCAGCACAAATCGACCACCTGCAAACAGCCTGCCAAGCACAAAATAGTCCTTCATACAGCACAAAAGTCTCCATGCAATCAAGTAAACATTGCAAGGAACAGGGCAATTTCACAAGATTTTGCAATGACAAAAAATTGGCCTAACATGTACTATGCAAGAACTATATTAAGGTTTTATAAATTTGAACAAGAAGTAAAAAAGGCAAGGATGTTGAGAACTAAGTGAAAAGGGGATGCTTCCAGTGGCCTAAAACATGACAGAAAAAGCAAAGTTGAAAGAATAAACTAGAATTTAGGTTAAATTAAAGAAATAAGTGAGAAAGTTGTTGACTGATGAAGTACAAAGTCCTCATTGTATAGTGAGTCTTCCATACATGCTGGCACCATATGGATTATGAAGTCTATATGGTGTGACATCTCTCCAAGATGCATTTTAAGACTTATTACCAAGTCCACATTGGCGCACAGTCATGCTGAGTGTACAATGAAGGAGAAAGAGTCACGACAAGGTCAGTACGTTGAAGTCAAGTGTAATGAATCTAGTACGAGTACCACACTTTGGTTTGGTGCTAGTCCTAGCATGGTGTTAATTTTGATATAGTGCCATATATAGTACCTTGGGATTTGGTTCAAGGTTTACTGAAGTAGCACTAAGATAGGTTTAGGAAGGGTTTAGGGTCCTCATAAGTTGATTAAGGCACTAGGTTAGGCTTAGACCGAGCAATTTTTAAAAGTTGCTAAGCAACTTTTACAACAATTTTTGAACTTTTCTATTTCTTTCTTTCCAAAGACCTTAGGAAGGTTCTGTTGGTGCCCAAAAATGATGGATCACTTTTGGTCAGCTGACAGGTACAAGCTAATACCTCTACAATTCTATCTTAATCAAGCCAAGGCTGGTAGGCCTAAATTCACTCTGAACTATCAAATTTTTTGTGTCACACAACTACGTACACAAAACAAGATTCCTCCAAAGGTGGTAAATGATCCTTTGAGGAAAATAACTAATCTCCTAAAAATCTCTATTCTATAATACTTGACTATATGGATTATACTAAAGACTAAAAATTAATGTTTTGAAATAAAGATTTAATGATCTACAAACTACAAATGAACTAACATGATAGTTTTCAATTAAAGATTAGATTAGTGCCTTCTAAATACTTGGGCTATAGAGTTGTAAAACTTTGAATCCTATGTACGATCAGAGATGGTTTTAAAAAATTTCTTTAATAAGACAAGACCATCACTTAACAGGCTTCCACTTGACTTATAATTCAAATCAATCTATATAGCTAATCTTATTGAGTTTAACTCAAATGAAGAGACTGATAAAAACAAGAGAAGATACACAGATCTTTCAATTGATATTTAAACAATATATATTAATTTTGAATCATGATACTTAGGGAATTCAACATAGTGAAACACTCTATTCAATAGAATATCTAAAAGACTAATTGAAAACATATAGCTTATAACCACAAATAAAAAAGAAGAGCACTTCTATTTATTAATGTTGAAAAAATAGTACATTAGAGTTCATATTGCAGTTGTAATCAAATTATATCCTATGAAAATATGAATTGTATTGTCTTTTTACATTTTACATTATGTATATATATGTGTTTGAGTGGATTTCACACCTCGTTAGGGTGAAAAGACACAACCCTTATTACAAATTACTTTAAAAAACAATAAACTAGTTCTAAAAATGACTACCTAACTTTCGGATTTGGGTCTAGCTAAAAAACCAAAACACCTTGTGGAGAGCTAATATTTTTATTGGAGATAGGAAGTTTGATTTCCCAAACTGGGTCTTTTTTAGATTTTTAAAATTCGACCATCTTCATCTTCTGTCAATGTCATCTTTCCAGAAGGTCAAAATTCTAACATTTTCTGAAGGCTTTGATCACAAAATTTTGATTGTTCCTGTCACAGAGCTTCATTTCTTAATCCCTCAAATTTTAATTGAAAATTAATATAATTATTTATCCCATTTCATGTACTCCATTAATTATTTGGCATGGAAATTAAGAGGCCACTTTTTAGGGTTTTATCACTATATAGGACTCTAAATTTTGCCCAAAATTTAGAGCACCAATAGGTCCTATGGAGTGTTTGACTCCATTATGATTCTAAAATGAATTATCCACACATTCTAAATCCTATGACAACATCCTGACATTATCCACCTATATTAACCAATCAGAAGACTATCCTACTATAGTCTCTTAATCAAGAACCTATGACCTAGATAGACTCCAAATCCCTAGTAGATTCCACAACTTGGTCAACATGACCTTCACAAAAAATCAAAGCATGCCAAAGATGGCTTAAAAACAAGTGAAAAAACCAAGGCGCTCCTGCACCATACTCCACCTCTACACAAAATACTTCAAGGCATAGTAGAGGATATGATAGAAGGGTCGATGCCAGACCTTTTAAAGTCACCTTCTTCTACCCATGTTGCTTCAGATTTAGGCTGTCCCTTCCACTTTATGAGGTGCTCCATGTAGACTTTGTTCCTAGTTTGTTTCTTCACCCTAGATTCAAGTACCTTCTCAACTTGAGGCTTAGGCTTTTGAGGTATGTCCACTAGACTTATATTAGACAGTACCTCATGCATATACCAAGTTATCTCATTCAAAGGCCCCTTAAAGTTGACCAGCTCTACCACATTGAAGACTGAAGAAATAGCTAAATCTTGTAGGAGATCCACCTTGTAAACATTGGCTCCATACATGGCCAGAATTTTGCATGGGCAAATTCTCTTCATTTGCAGCTTGGTAGGTATTTCCTCTTGCATGCTAGCCTTATTCAGGTGTACCGTGACATAGTCACCTATTGCAAATTGAACATCCATTCTTCTCTCATCTACCCTATCTTTCAACTTTTGAGTTGCCTCTTTCAAATTCTTTTTGACTTGTTCTTGGACCTCCTTCATGGTTGTGGAGAATTCCTCAACATGTCCACTCCTATGATCGGAACCTCCTAGGTCTCTGAGCTCATTGACACCTCTTGGATGCATTCCATAAACCACCTAAAAATGACTCTTTCCAATGGTTCTATTTATACTATCATTATAGTTCTTCTTAATGGAGGACTAAATCCCAAGTTTTTCCATACTCTTTAGTTAGACACCTTAGAAATTTACCTAGTACCCTATTGATTACTTTAGTTTGGCCATCCATTTGAGGATGATAAGATGAGCCAAATGATAAGTTAGTACCCAACCTATTCCATAGGATCTTCCAAAATTGACCCATAAACTTTTCATCTCTATCACAAGTTATGCTAAGGAGAAGTACATGAATTCTTACCACTTCTTTGAAGAAGAGTTGAGCAATGTGACTCCAACATCATGTGTTGTCTTATAGGGAGTGAAGTGACTCATCTTATTGAGTCAGTCCACCACCACATAGATACTATCCAACCTTGTTCTTGTCTTGGGAAGCCCCAGTATGAAATTCATGCTAATGCATTCCCATGGTCTATTAGGAATTGGTAGTGGTTGATAGAGTCCTGCATTGCTGGCTCATCCTTTGGCTTTCATGCATATCACACATTGATCCACATATCTCCTAACATCCCTAGGCAACTTAGGCCAATAGTAGAACCTTTGTACTAACTCAATTGTTTTATTAATGCCAAAATGGCCACTAAGACTTTCATTATGTGTTTCTTGAATGAGATTCTCTCTCATTGATCCTTTGGGAATACATAATTAATTCCCCTTGAACAATAATCTACTTTGCAAATTATAGTCACCAAACTGACTGTGGAAATGGTTTTGAAAATCAGATCATACCTTGTAAGCCTCTGAAAAATCTTCATCATCCTTGTAGAGGTTCTTGAAGCTATTTATCCCTATGCTTTGGACTTGAACCTCCTTGACTATTAGTAGCCTCCTACTCAATGCATCTACTATGTTATTCAATTGTCCCTTCTTGTGCTTGATGGTGAAGGTGAAGGCCTATAGATAATCCATCCATTTGAGATGTTTATTAGTTAACTTCTCTTGGATATTGATGTAACTCAAGGCTTGATTGTCTGTGAACACCACAAATTCTTTAGGAAGGAGGTAGTTGTTAGGATTAACAAGGCAGAAATAACAATTATGTGCAAATATAACTAATATCAGAAAATAATAAACCACACAAAATAGAACACAAGACACACAGATTTAACGTGGTTCACCCAATCCCTGGGCTACGTCCACCAACAGCAAGTCCAATATTATTATTATCTAGTGATTACAACCTGATTACAATCCGTAATCCCTTACAGCCCAATTCTGCTGCAAGTACTAAAATCATACATAATGAAAATCCCTAACCCTAAGCCATATTATACAATATTTTCCCACTTTAGGGTTAGAATGAGTTATAAGTAGTCGGCCCAAATAACTGAAAAGTAGTCGGCCTCAAAAAAAATTACATCAAGCTGCTCTAAATGCAAATCTTCAGTAGCCACAATACTTAAAACAGTATGAATAGAAGTCATTTTAACAATTGGAGAAAATATCTCATCAAAATCAATACCATGTTTCTATGCAAATCCTTTTACGACTAATCTGGCTTTAAATCTTTTTGTACCTCCATCCTCTTCTTTTATCCTGTAAACCCATTTATTCTGTAAAGCCCTTTTACCTGCAAGTAACTTACATAAATCCCATGTCTGATTTTTCAGCAAAGAGTCCATTTCATCTATCATTGTAGACTCCCACTGAAGCTTTGTATCCACCTGCACAGCTTCATTATAACATTCAGGTTCACCAGCATCTGTTAACAAAATAGAATACAAAGATGGAGAAAATCTTTCTGGAGGTCTACTTAGCCTTGTTGACTGTCTAACACTCACTGGGGTGTGTGGTATTTGTTGTTGCTATTGTTGCAGAGCATAAGGAACTACTGGAACATGAACTTGTGGAGTATCATCCAGTACTACATAGTCATTTTCTTTCTTCTCATGCTGCAGCAATAGATCTTTGTACAATACTTTCTCATTGAATATGACATCCCTGCTTCTTACAATTTTATGATTTTTAAAATCCAAAAGCCTATAACCAAATTCATCAATGCCATACCCAACAAATACACATTTCTTTGACTTAGCTTCTAGCTTGGTTCTATTTTCAGAATCTATAAGTGCAAAAGCTTCACAACCAAAGGTTTTGAGAAAAGAATAACTCACCTTCTTACCACTCCATGTTTCCTCTGGAATACCACAGTCCAAAGGAGTAGAGGGGCCTCTATTGATTAAATAAACAGTAGTGTTCACTGCCTCTTCCCACATATTTTTGGGCAGCCTAGCATGCAACCTCATACTCCTTGCATGCTCCATTATTGTCCTGTTCATGCATTTAGCCACTCCATTTTCTTGTGGAGTCCTTGGTATAGTTTTCTACCTACGAATACCATTAGAGGAACAATATTCTTCAAATTATGTGCTGCAATACTCACCACCATTATCAGATCTGAGACATTTTAACTTTTTACTAGTCTCATTCTCAACCAAGCATTTCCATTTCTTAAAAGTTTGAAATACATCAGATTTCTATCTAAGGAAATAAATCCATACTTTTCTTGTTGCATCATCTATAAATGTAACATAATAAAGAGAGCCACCAAGGGAAGATACCTGAGCTGGTCCCCATACATCTGTATGCACAAGCTCTAATCTCTCATTTTTCTTTTCCTTCCCACTCTTCACAAAACTAACTCTCTTTTGTTTTCCATAAACACAACTTTCATAGAAATCCATATTGACACATTTCAGACCAGGTAAAACTTTCTTTGAATGAAGTAATTTCATACCTTTTTTCACTCATGTGCCCGAGTCTATTGTGCCACAGTGCTGTGTCAGAGTCTACAGCAACAGTTTGATGTTCTTCCTGCTCAACTACAGCCACTGTTCCTGAACATTCATTATCTTCTGAAACAATTAAAGTAGAAGGAACAGTATGACCTATACAAAGATATAAGGTGCCTACTTTCACACCTTTTTCTACTACTACGGAACCTTTTGAAACCTTCCAATTTTTATCATTAAAAGTAACTGTGCAACCCTCATCACCCAGTTGCCCTGCTGAAATTAAATTTCTACTCAGCCTTGGAACATGTCTTACCTCTTGTAGTAGCCAATGATTCCCATTCTACAACTTAATCTTAATTTTTACCTTTCCAACAATTTGACAGGGTTCATTATCTCCCAAATAAACTAGCCCAAAATCCCCTTGGACATAATCAACAAAATAACTTCTATGGGGTGTAGCATGAAATGAAGCCCTAGAATCTAAAACCCATGAATCATCAATACTTTCTAAAGACAAGAGCAAAGTATCCTCCTCGGATTTTTTACTTACCACATTTGCCTCCTTGTTTCCATCATTTTTGTCTCCTTGATCTTTCTTCCGAGACCAACAATCTTTCTTCTTATGACCTGATTTTCCACAGTACCAGCAATCATTTGGCCCTTTAGATTCGAACCTCTTTCCCTTTGATTTTCCTCTTGATTTCCCACGATTTCTAGAGTTGTTTCCTCTATCTCTTGTTCTGCCTCTGCTTTCTGTGTTCAATACACTACCCGATGTGGATGCCCCTAAGCTTTTCCTACAAATTTCCTCACTCAATATAACACCCATAACATCATCATACTTTAGGGTATTAGAACCAAAAACAGAATTACTAACAGCCATTACCAAGCCATTCCAGCTTTCTGGCAAAGAACACAAAATCAAGAGAGCCCTAACCTCTTCATCAAAAGTAATTTTAACTGAGGTTAATTGACTTGTAACTATATTAAACGCATTCAAATGATCAGTAACTGATCCACCTTCTACCATTTTCATATTAAATAAATGCTTCATAAGAAATACCTTGTTTGAAGCTGAAGGCTTTTCATACAACTTCGCTAGGGTTTCCATCATATCTTTAGCTGTCTTTGCTTTAGTAATATTGAATGCCACCGATTGTGCCAGGCATAGACAAATACTCCGTAGTGCCTTCCTATCCAAACTATCCCAATCCTCCTGAGACATTGATTTCTCTTTCTTGGCTACTCCCTCTAATGGCCACCATAGATCCTTCTGATAGAGATAATCCTCCATTTGCATCTTCCATAACTAGAAGTTCTGCCCATTAAACTTATCAACCTTCAGCCTACCCTTGTCTGCCATTTCTCCCACTTAACTGAGAGACTCTCCCACTAACTCGTGAGACCTGCTTCAGAGAATAGATGAAAGAACGAATGAAATAACCTGGCTCTGATACCACTTGTTAGGATTAACAAGGCAGAAATAACAATTATGTGCAAATATAACTAATATCAGAAAATAATAAACCACATAGAATAGAACACAAGACACACAGATTTAACATGGTTCACCCAATCCCTGGGCTACATCCACCAATAGTGAGTCCAATATTATTATTATCCAGTGATTACAACCTGATTACAATTCGTAATCCCTTACAGCCCAATTCTACCACAAGTACTAAAATCATACATAATGAAAATCCCTAACCCTAAGCCATATTATACAATATTTTCCCACTTTAGGGTTAGAATGAGTTATAAGTAGTCGGCCCAAATAACCGAAAAGTAGTCGGCCTCAAATAACCGAAAAGTAGTCGGTGAGGTTGGGAGGAAAAGTGTACAGTACTTTCCTGGATAGTACTTTTCTGATTAGTCACCAAAAGCTAACAATAGTGCCTCCACTTCCTAAATGACTAAACTAAAGCATATAGCTCCAAGTCATAGGCTGAATATTTCTTCTTAGCCTCATTAAGCTTCTCACTGAAGAAGGCTATGTGCCTATCTTCTTGACTCAACACTCCTCTAACTATTATGCCACATACATCACACTCCAAGGTGAATATTTTGTCAAAACTGGGCAGTAGGAGAATGGGTTGTGTTAACACCTGGTACTTCAACTTCTCAAATGCCTTGCTAGCTTCTAGTGTCCATTTAAACTTGGTCTTCACTCCACCTTTGACGGTGTTTAGGACTAGTGCACATATGCCACTAAAGTTCCTTATGAACTTCCTATAAAATTTAGCAAGACCTTGAAAATTTCTTACTTTTGTTCCTGTAGTTGGCGTAGGACAATCTAGGATAGCTTCCACCTTGCTTGGGTCCATTTTCAGCTAACCTTTGGATACCAAAAATCCTAAATAAATTAGTTGTGGCTTGAGGAATTCATAGTTCTCTAAGTTGATTTCCAATTGTTCCTCATGGAGCCTCTTGAGTTAAATCTCCACATGTGCTAGGTGCTCCTCTTTTGTCTTGTTGAAGATGAGTATATCGTCGAGATATACCACCACAAACATGCCTATATAATCTCTAAGAACTTCATTCATCAATCTCATGAATGTTCTAGGGTCATTAGATAGCCCAAATGGAATTGCAAGCCATTCATTTAAACCATCAGTAGTCTTGAAGGTTGTCTTCCACTCATCTCCATCCTTTATTCTATTCTGGTGGTAACCACTCTTGAGATCCAACTTGGCAAAGTATTGGGATCCTCCTAAATAGTCCATCAAGTCCTCAATCCTAGGTATGGTAAACCTATACCAAATTTGTCTTCAGTTAATGGCCCTTGAATTAGTGCAAAGCCTCAATTTTTCCTCTTTCTTGGATTCTAGGATCACTAGTACCACACATGGGCTAATGCTCTTCTTTATGACCCCTCGATCAAGAAATTCTTGAACTTGTCTTTCCACCTCTTGATTATGCTCTTGTGTGAGTTTATATGTTGCCTTATTTGGTAATGAGGCATCTAGTATGAAATTAATTTGATGAATTATTGACCTCTTAGGTGGTAGAATTTTCGGTGTCCTATCTCTTACAATATTCTAATACTTACCAAGTAACTCTTGGATCTCCTTTGGTAGTGGTGCTTGAGTAGACTTCTCTTCTTCCTTAGGCTTCACTATTATGGCATATCCTTCACTATCCCTTGCTTGGAGTGAAATTAATAACTCCTTCCCACTACTCAATAACACACTAGGAGGCTTGGAGTGCTTCCCTTCTTCTTCTAGCAAGGATTGTAGCTTGAACGTTCTCCCATCCTTCTTAAAGATGGCAGTGTTGTCTTTCCCATTGTATGTGGCTTCTCTATCAAACTGCCATGGCCTTCCTAACAATAGGTGGGATACATCCATGGGTAGCACATCACACAAAAACTTGTCTTTATAACCACCAATAGAAAATTAAATCCATTCTAGCTCATTTACTAGGACACTCTATCCCTTATTCAGCCATGTTACCTTGTAAAGATTGTTATGGGGTACCTTGGGAATATTGAGTTTATTGTCTGCCTCTTCCGCAATGATGTTGTCTATGGAACCAGAGTCAACAAACCTTCCATACTTTCCCCATGACTTTACACTTCACTCTAAAGAATGCTCTTCTCTACCTTGGCTCTTCCTTTGTTGACTGTCTAATGAGAACCCTCCTAAACATGAGGTTCTCTCCCATTTCTGATTCAATATGACTGACTTCTAGTGATTTGACACTTGAAGTGTCCTCTTATGTGTAGGCGACTCTCTTTTCATTTGAAGAGGATGCCTTATCCAAGAACCTATAGGCTGGGTGTTCCATCTTCCCAGAGTTATAGTATTTCATGATAGAAAAATATGAATTTATTATTCCTTCACTTCTACCTCTTATGGAGCCTCCTTGGTTGCATCTACCTCTACCAAAGTTTCCTCCAGAAGATGACTCACTACTATGCTCAACAAGTTTGGACTCTCCCTGACTTCTTTGTTTAGTCCCCCTACCTTGGCAACTTCCTCTGTGTCCCCTTCTATCTTTTCCTCTACCTCTACTCTTGGAGTTTTGATCTTGTTTCCTTATACTCATGTCTTCAATCTTGATGGCCAGTTGATAATGCTGGTGTACTTTATTGGGATTGAGAAGAGTCATCTCTTCTTGAATACTCCACTTCAAGCCATTCAAATATCTGGCTACTTTAATACTTTCATCTTCTACAACATTTGACCTCATGCAAAGATTTTGAAATTCCTCTTTATAGGAATTCACATCAAGGTCCTTTTGTCTTAAACTATGCCTCTTTTTATGTAGTTGAATCTCATAGTCATTTGATATATAGGCTTCTCTTATCTTTCTCACCATGCCCTTCCAAGTAGAGATTGGGTTCTTTCCTTCCTTTTCTCTCTCAGTTTGGATGAAGCTCCACCATGTTAATGTAGATCCTCTAAGTCTAGATTTGGCCACCCTTACCTTTTTTGCCTCGGTAAACCCATCACAATCAAAATGGTTCTCCATGCCTTCTATCCAGTCCATGACTAGATCTACCTCCATCTTTCCACTGAGTAAAGGTATCCCTTCTATAGTCTTCCCACTCATGCCTTTCAAGGCTTTTAAGAGGGGCTCTTCATGCAGTACAGGGTCTGGCTCTAGAGTCTTGACCTCCCCAGGAATCTCTTTGTCCATTTCTTCTCTCCAATCCAACTAATCATTGACTTCCTCAGTCTTTATCTGCAGGGTTTGTGCAAGATCATGAGGGACCAAAACGTGGCGATGTAAAAAAATCCACCTTTCAGTCATCCAAAAGTGCATGAAAATGTATGTTGACTTTCTAATAGGTCTGGGTGTTAGTACACCTGGGCAAACTTGACACCAAAGCACAAGCCTAATCGGGTACCTGATTTTTTTGAGTACCCAATTTCAGGTACATGAAAAAACGGCGGGAGTAAATGAAAAAATTGAACTTTTATATATAAAAAGAGTTATATATATAATGTTTAACTATGAAATATATAATGTTTAACTATAAAATTAAACTTTGAAATATGTAGGATATCACTATTATATATATATATATATATATATATATATATATATATATATATATATTAATTTATATATTTTATAAATTAATATACTTTTTATATATTAATATGTATTATATATAATTTTATTTAACATTTATACACTTGAGGGTTCTAATGTGTCAAAAGGGGTCATGGGGACTTCCTAGGGGTCCTAACATGTGATAAGGCATACTAGGACCCCTAGGAAGTCCCCATGACCCCTTTTGACACATTGGATAGCTAAAATGTGTCTGAAGGGGTCCTACGACCCCTTAGGACACACTTGAGGGTTCCAATGTGTCAAAAGGGGTCATGGGGACTTCCTAGGGGTCATAATGTGTGATAAGGCATACTAGGTCCCCTAGGAAGTCCCCATGACCCCTTTTGACACTTTTGAACCCTCAAGTGTGTCCTAAGGGATTGACCCCTTAGGACACACTTGAGAGTTCAAATGTGTCAAAAGGGGTCATGGGGACATCCTAGGGGTCCTAATGCATGATAAGGTGTACTAGGACCCCCAAGAAGTCCCCATGACTCCTTTTGATATATTTGAATGCTCAAGTGTGTCCAAAGGGGTCATAGAACCCCTTAGGACACACATGAGCATTTCAATGTGCCAAAAGGGGTGATGGGGACTTCCTAGGGCTCCCAAAACCTAATAAGGCATATTAAGACCCCTAGGAAGTCCCCATGACCCCTTTTGACACATTTGAACCCTCAAGTGTGTTTGAAGGGGTGCTATGACCCATTTGGACACACTTGAGTGTTCTAATGTGTCAAAAGGGGTCATGGAGACTTCCTAGCAGTCCAAACATGTGATAAGGTGTACTAGGACCCCTACAAGGTCTCCATGACCCCTTTTGAAATATTTGAATCCTCAAGTGTGTTCGAATGGGTCATAGGACCCCTTATGACACACTTGAGCATTCCAATGTGTAAATATGGGTCATGGGGACTTCCTAGGAGTCCTAATGCATGATAAGGCATACTAGGACCCCTATAAAGTACCCATCACCAATTTTGACACATCTGAACCCTCAAGTATGTCCGAAGGGGTCCTACAACCCCTTAAGACACACTTGAAGGTTCTAATGTGTCAAAAGGGGTCATGGGAATTTCCTACAGGTCCTAGTGAGTGATAAGGTGTACTAAGACCCCTAGGAAGTCACCATGACCCCTTTTGACACATTTGAACCCTCAAGTGTGTCTGAAGGATTCGTAGGACCCCATAAGACCCACTTGAGGGTTCTAATGTGTCAAAAGGGATCATGAGGACTTCCTAGGGGTCCTAACATGTGATAAGACATACTAGGATCCCTAGGAAGTCTCCATAACCCCTTTTGACATATTTGAATGCTCAAGTGTGTCCGAAGGGGTAATATGACCCCTTAGGACACATTTCAAGGTTCCAATGTGTCAAAAGGGGTCATGGGGACTTCCTAGATGTCCTAAAGTGTGACAAGGTGTACTAGGACCTCTAGGAAGTCTCCATGACCCCTTTTGACATATTTGAATGCTCAAGTGTGGTCGAAGGGATCATACGACCCCTTAGAACACACTTGAGCATTCCATTGTGTCAATAGGGGTCATGGGGACTTCCTCGAGGTCATAACATGTCATAAGGCTAACTAGGACCCCTTGGAAGTCCCCATGACCCTTGTTGAAACATGTGAATGCTCAAGTGTGTTCGAAGGGGTTGTGGGACCCCTTAGGACACACCTGAGCACTCCAATGTTTCAATAGGAGTCATGGGGGCTTCCTAGGGGTCGTAACATGTGATAAGGCATACTAGAAACCCTAGGAAGTGCACATGACCCCTTTTGAAACATTTGACTACTCAAGTGTGTCCAAAGGTGTCGTAGGACCCCTTAGGACACACTTGAGCATTCCAATATGTCAATAGGGGTCATGGGGACTTCCTAGGGGTTCTAACACATTGTAAAGCATACTAAGACCCCTAGGAAGTCTCCATGAAACATTTTGAGACACTTGAACATTCAAGTGTGTCTGAAGGGGTCCTACGACCCATATATACACACTTGAGGGTTTAAATGTATCAAAAGGGTTCGTGGGGACTTCCTAGGGGTCCTAACATGTGATAAGGCATACTAGGACCCCTAGGAAGTCCCCTTGACCCCTTTTGACACATTTGAATACTGAAGTCTATCTAAAAGGGTTGTAGGACCTCTTAGGATACACTTTATCATTCCAATGGGTCAATATGAGTCATGTGGACTTCTTAGGGATCCTAATGCATGATAAGGAATACTAGGATCCCTAGGAAGTCCCCATGACCCCTTTTGATAAATTTGAACTCTTGATTGCATCCGAAGGAGTCGTAGGAAGTCCTACGACTCCTTTGGATGCAATCAAGAGTTCAAATGCATCAAAACGGGTCATTGGGACTTCCTAGGGGTCCTAACGTATGATAAGGTTTAGTAGGACCCCTAAGAAGTCCCCATGACCCCTTTTCACACATTTAAATGTTCAAGTTTGTCAAAAGGGGTCCTACGACCCCTTCGGACACACTTGAGGGTTCAAATGTGTCAAAAGGAGTCATGGGGACTTCCTAGGGGTTCCTAATATGTGATAAGGTGTACTAGGGCCCCTAGGAAGTACCCATGACCCCTTTTGACATATTTGAATCCTCAAGTGTGTCCAAAGGGGTTGTAGGACCCCTTAGGATACACTAAAGGGTTCCAATCTATAGTAAGGGTTCATGGGGACTTCCTAGGTGTCCTAACATGTGATAACATGTATTAGGACCCTTAGGAAGTCCCCATGACCCCTTTTGACATCGTTGAATGCTCAAGTGTGTCTGAAGGGGTTGTACGACCCCTTAGGA
Source organism: Chamaecyparis obtusa (assembly GCA_027943335.1). NCBI lineage: Eukaryota > Viridiplantae > Streptophyta > Pinopsida > Cupressales > Cupressaceae > Chamaecyparis > Chamaecyparis obtusa. The sequence continues at coordinate 2,278,190 of BSBK01003644.1, read as the reverse complement.
CACACTTGAGGGTTCCAATGTGTTAAAAGGGGCCATGGTGATTTCCTAGGGAACCTAATGTGTGATAAGATGTACTAGGACCCCTAAGAATTCCCCATGACCACTTCTTACACATTTGAATGCTCAAGTGTGTTTGAATGGGTCCTACGACCTCTTAAAACACACTTGAGGGTTTTAATGTGTCAAAAGGGGTCATGGGGACTTTCTAGGGGTCCTAGTACATGTGATAAGGCATATAAGGACCCATATGAAGTCTCCATGACCGCTTTTGACACATTCGAACCCTCAGGTGTGTCTGAAGGGGTCCTACAACCCCTTGTGATACATTTGAGGATTCTAATATGTGAAAAGGGGTGACGGGGACTTCCTAGGAGTCCTAATGCATGACAAGGTGTACTAGGACCCCTGGGGAGTCCACATGTCCCTTTTTGACACATTTGAATACTCAAGTGTGTCCAAAGGGGTTGTAGGACCCCTTAGGACACACATGCACATTCCAATGTGTCAAAAGAGGTGATGGAGACTTCCTAAGGGTTCCAAAATCTGATAAGGCATATTAGGACCCCTAGGAAGTCCCCATGACCCCTTTTGATGTATTTGAACCCTCAAGTGTGTATGAAGGTGTCCTATTACCCCTTAGGACACACTTGAGGGTTCTAATTTGTAAAAAGGGGTCATAGAGACTTCCTAGCAGTCCTAAAGCATGATAAGGCATACTAGGACCCCTATGAAGTCCCCATGACCCCTTTTGAAATATTTGAATGCTCAAGTGTGTCCGAATGGGTCATAGGACCCCTTAGGATACACTTGAGCATTCAAATATGTCAATAGGGGTCATGGGGCCTTCGTAGGGGTTCTAACACATGATAAGGCATACTAGGACCGCTAGGAAGTGCCTATCACCCCTTTTGACAAATTTGAACCCTCAAGCATGTCCAAAGGGGTCCTATGACCCCTTAGGACACACTTGAGGGTTCTAATGTGTCAAAAGGGGTCATGGGGACTTCCTAGGGGTCTTAATACGTGATAAGATGTACTAGGACCCCTAGGAAGTCCCCATGACATCTTTTGATACATTTGAACCCTCATGTGTGTCCAAAGGGGTCATAGAATCCCTTAAGACCCACTTTAGGGTTCAAATGTGTCAAAAGGGATCATGAGTACTTTCTAGGGGTCCTAACACTTGGTAAGGCATACTAGGATCCCTAGGATGTCCCCATAACCTCTTTTGACATATTTGAATACTCAAGTATGTCTGAAGGGGTTGTACAACCCCTTAGGACACACTTTATCATTTCAATGTTTTGAAAAGGGTCATGGGGACTTCCTAGATGTCCTAAAGTGTGATAAGGTGTACTAGGACCTCTAGGAAGTCTCCATGACTCCTTTTAACACATTTGAATGCTCAAGTGTGTTTCAAGGGATCATAGGACCCCTTAGAACATAGTTGAGTATACCAATGTGTCAATAGGGGTCATGGGAACTTCCTCAAGGTCATAACATGTAATAAAGCTTACTAGGAACCCTCAGAAGTCCCCATTACCCCTTTTGAAACATGTGAATGCTCAAGTGTGTTTGAAGGGTTCATAGGAACCCTTAGGACACACTTGAGCATTCCAATGTGTCAATAGGGGTCATGGGGACTTCCTAGGGGTCCTTACGCATGATAAGGCATGTTAGGAACCCTAGGAAGTCCACATGATCCCTTTTGAAACATTTGAATGCTCAAGTGTGTTTGAAGCGGTTGTAGGACCCCTGAGGAGACACTTGAGCATTCTAATGTGTCAATAGGGGTCATGGGGACTTCCTAGGAGTTCTAACATGTTATAAGGTGTACAAATACCCTTAGGAAGTCTCCATGATTGCTTTTGAGACATTTGAATGCTCAAGCATGTCTGAGTGGGTTCTGCGACCCCTTTGTACACACTTGAGGGTTTAAATGTGTCAAAAGGGGTCATGGAAGATTCCTAGGGGTCCTAACAAGTCATAAGGAGTACTAGGACCCCTAGGAAGTCCCCATGACCCCTTTTGACACATTTGAATGCTCAAGTGTGTTTGAAAGGGTTGTAGGACCCCTTAGGATACACTTGATCATTCTAATGGGTCAATATGAGTCATGGGGACATTCTAGGGATCCTAATGCATGATAAGGTGTATTAGGACCCCTAGGAAGTCCCCATGACCCCTTTTGACACATTTGAACCGTCAAGTGTGTCCAAAGGGGTCGTAGGACCCATTCAAACACACTCGAGGGTTAAAATGTGTCAAAATGGGTCATGAGGACTTCTATGACCCCTTCATACACAATCAAGGGATCAAATGTGTCAAAAGGGGTCATGGGGACTTCCTAGGGGTCCTAACATGTGATAAAGTTTACTAGGACCCCTAGGAAGTCCCCATGACCCCTTTTCATACATTTAAATGCTCAAGTGTATCCAAAGGGGTCCTACGACCCCTTAAGATAGAATTGAGGAGTCTAATGTGTGAAAAGGGGTGATGGGGACTTCCTAGGGGTCCTAACGCATGGTAAGGAGTACTAGGACCCCTAGGAAGTCCACATGTCCCCTTTTGACACATTTGAATGCACAAGTGTGTCTGAAGGGGTCATAGGACCCCTTAGGACACACTTGAGCATTCTAATGTGTCAAAAGTGATGGAAATTGTCATTGATGACAAGATCCTATAGCATGATGAAAATTATATAAGATGTATGTATATAATAAAGAATATATATATGCATGATGAATAGTATATAAAACAAGTGTATAAAACAAAACATAAAATATGAACAGAATGTATCAATAGGGATCAGAACGTATAAAATAGAACATAATATATGAATAACGATCAGAATGTATCAGAATGTATATGTATCAAAACAGCATACAAAAAGGAGATATATATGTATGAGAATGTATGTATGTATACATACTGAACATATTTATGTTCAGACACATTAAACAATAACCTATGTATGGATGTAGACAGTATTCAGATGCATTTTCAGAACATATGTATATAGTATTTTGTAGCTACATCCTAAATGTGAATCAATAGCACTATGGTGGAATTAATCAACATCAATTGAATTCAGGCCAGTCACGAGTTCACTTAGGAATTGTCCTTACAAGATCAGAAGAATGTTGTCCAAACCAGTTAGGAGTTCGCTAAAGAATTTTGTTCTTTGATGTCAAGCTTTACAAGCTGTGATGATCCAAGAAAATATATACAGGGAGGACCAAGCGTAATACAGAACAGGTATGCAGATCAAATCATGAAAAGCAACTTGCGTACAGAATAGTCAAATGCATGATGGACACAAATCAGATATAGAAAGAACAGTCGTAAACTATAGTCAATGCATGGGGTACATGAAATTGAAAGTTAACACGCAAGAATATTAGAGACATTCAGCACTCATGCCTTTATCGCAATCTATAATACTGAAATGGAAGGCATCTTGATAATGGAATAGAAGAGTCTGAAATCATCATTGCCATGTAGTAGAAGGTTTATTGCTGTATTTTGATTATCGAAGACTGCACATTTGTATTTCATACAGTAGCCGATATATATATATATATATATATATATATATATATATATATATATATATATATATATATATATATATATATATATATATATATATATATATATATATATATATATATATATATATATATATATATATATATATATATATATATATATATATCTCCTACAGCGATGAAGGATAAACAATGTCGAAAGAAAAACATTATCGAAGGAAAAGAATATTTAATGGACCGAGGAAAGAATATTTAAATAAATCATATACTATCGAAGGTTAAAACAATCAATATCTTATTAATCATTGTTAAAAATATTAACTTATTTTAAGTTAATATTATTAGTTTTAAAAGGAGACATCTTTTTATGAAAAGACATGATTTTGAAAAGACATAGTATTTCAACCAAAATGAGAATATATAAATATTTGATCTTTTTGTGGAAATAAAAGTAAGTCAGCATGTGAAAAAGAGAAAAGAAGAGTAGTGGAGAATAAAAAGAAAGAGAAATTAAATGCTTATATATTCAGATTTTTATCTAACATATATATATTGATATACAGTAGTAAAAGCATATTTTTGAGAGTAAGAGGAAAGCTATTGGCTGACTTAGAGAGAGCAGATTGTGTCCATCATCAATTGAATAAAGCAACAGCGTTCAGGTGGAAGAAAAATTTTGAAAGCAGTGAGTTGGTGCTCAGAATCCGGACAGCAAGAGTTGGTGCTCAGAATCTGGACAGGGGGAGTTGGTGCTTCCAATAGGTTGGTGCCTGCAAAGTGTGGGAGTTGGTGCTTCCAGTGAGTCGGTGCTCATAAATTTAGAGGTTGGAGCCTCTAGTAGGTTGGTGCCTACACAACATTGTAAAAGAACAATATTATATAAAAGCAAATTATTTTGTGGTTTTCTCCCATATTGGGTTTCTACGTAAATACTATGTTCATGTGCATAATTGCTTATTTGAGTATTTGAAGTTATTTTTTATTAAAAGTCTTTAAAATTGAAAATTTGTTATTATACTGATTCACCCCCCCCTCTCAATATAATTGTGTGCTCTTCAATTGGTATCAGAGCGGGTTCCTTCTATATAGCCTAACTGTTTGAAGGTAGATCTAAAAGAGCACAAATGGCTGAAAGTTTCCAAAATAAGGCACCAAATTTTGATGGGACAAATTATGCATTTTGGAGTATAAAAATGGAAGCATATTTAAATGCTATTGGATTCGATGTTTGGCAATCAGTACTAGATGGTTATACACCACCAGCAACCCCACCAACAGATGTAGCCGAAAAGAGAAGAAGTGAAAATAATGCCAAAGCAAAACATGCTATTCTATGTAATCTAGCCAACTCGGAATTCACAAAAGTTATGCATTGTAAATCTGCAAAGGAGATATGGGACAAGTTGAAAAATATATATGAAGGGACCGACAATGTAAAGAAGGCCAAACTTCAAACTCACCGAAGCACATTCGAAAGTTTGAAAATGAAGGAAGATGAAAACATAGCCTCATTTCTTTCTCGTGTTGATGAAGTGGTCAATTCAATAAAAGCCCTTGGTGAAGAAGTAGAAGAACAACTTGTGGTTGAAAAGATCTTGAGATCTCTACCCATTAGATTTGATTCTAAAGTATCAACAATAGAAGAAAGGAAAGATCTAGATAAACTTACTAAAGATGAGTTACATGGAATCCTTACCGCTTATGAAATGACAATTGGAGACAAGGAACCTAAGAAGGAAATAGCCTTTAAAGTTTCTAAAAATAATAAGAGCAAGAAACAAATTTCAAGTGATAGTTCAAGCAGTGAAACTGATGAAGCTGAAGCTCATTTCTTAAGAAAATTGAAAAAGGGAAGTGGAAAATATAAAGGGAAGTTTCCTTTCAAATGTTTCAATTGTGGAAAGATAGGACACTATGCCTCAAAATGCCCTCAAAATAATGATGACTCAAGTGAAGATGAAAAACAAGCATACACAAAGAAGAAATGGAAAAGTAACAACAAGTTTAATAAGAAGAAAAGATATCAAAACAAAAATAAAAAGAGTTTTTATTTAAAAAATGACAGCTCTTCAGATGAAAGCAGCAAAGAATGCCCAAGTGATGATGAGGATGAGATTCTATTCATGGTTGAAGCAGTCTCCAATGATAGTTATGAAGAAGAGGAAAACAAATCAGGTAATGAGGAAGAAGATGTTGATCTGCAAGAAGAACTTCATTATGCATATAAACAAAATGAAAGACTAAAAAGAAAACTTGTAAAACTCAAAGAGGAAGCTATGAAAGCAGCAGCAGAATCAGAACAAACAATTGAAGATTTGAAGAATCAATTACAAGAAGCTAAAAACGCTGAAACTAATTTAAAACTAGAAATTGAAAAATTAGAAAGAGAGTTGAAGGAATGCACCATTAATAATCTCAAGTTTGAAAAAAGTTTAGAAAAACTAAATGATATCATTGATAGTCAAATACCTTCTTTCAGCAAAACATGTGTTGGTTTTGAAGGAAATTCAAACACTAATAATACATTCAAAGGCTTCATAAAAGAAGGAAGCAAATCAGTCATAAATGAATCATTAAAAGAAAACAAGCCTAAAGAAAATAAAGAAGTTGATAAAACTAGTTATAACTTTCATGGTTATTGCTATTCTTGCAATTGTTATGGTCACAAAGCACTAGAATGTAGAACATCTAAACAAAATATGATGGAATGGAAAAGGCCCTATTATAGACAACATTCTTCTTACCTATTTCATGGATATTGCTACTCCTGTAACAAATTCGCTCATAAAGCTCTAAACTACAGAAGCAAAGTGAAGAATATTCATAATTTCAGCACACAAAATCATTTTGCTCCATTGGTTAATTATGATATTTTTTGTTCAAAATGTAACAATTTTGGACATGCTGCCCACAATTGTAAAACAATCTTTCCTACAAAACAAGCAAAGAAAGAATATCTTCCCAAAAAGAAAGAAAAATCGCTATTTGTTCAAATAGCTCTACATGCTCAAAATAAAAAGGACTGGTGGTACGTTGATAGTGGATGCTCTAGACACATGACAAGGGACAAAAGCAAATTCATCTCTTTTGAACTAGCAAATGGAGGATCAGTAAGATTTGGTGACAACTCAAAATGATACATAAAAGGAAAAGGAACTCTTAGTCTAGATCATGGTAAAACAAAAATAGCTGATGTTTGGTATGTAAAAGGATTAAAGGAAAACTTACTAAGTGTAAGTTAGCTTTGTGATCAAGGGCATAATGTGACATTTTATCCTAAAGGTTGTGAAATTAAAAAGGATGGAAAATTAATAGCTAATGCTTGTAGGACTGCAAACAATTTGTATGTTTTACAAGAAATGAATGATGAAAAATGTTTCTTTGTACAAGAAGATGAAAATTGACTATGGCACAAAAGATTAGGACACTTGAACTTTGATAACATTGTCAAAATCAGTCATAAAGGAGCTGTAAGAGATATACCAAAGCTATCAAAACCTACAAATATCATTTGCAAACAATGCCAACTAGGGAAGCAAACAAGAAGCATATTCAAAACCAAGGAATATTCTACATCAAAACCAGTTGAGCTTATTCATTCAGACCTTTGTGGTCCAACCAGGACAAAAAGCCTACAAGGAGAAAAATATTTTATATTATTTATTGATGACTATTCTAGGATGACTTGGGTAGCTTTCCTAAAAGAAAAATCAGAAGCGCTTGACAAATTTAAAGCTTTCAAAGAACTAGTTGAAAATGAAATGGATGCAAAAATAAAATGCCTTAGAATGGATAGAGGTGGAGAGTTTACTTCTCATGAATTTGATGAATATTGTGAAAAGAATGGTATAAAAAGACAACTTTCAGCACCTAGAACTCCCCAGTAAAATAGGGTTGTAGAATGAAAGAATAGAACTATTCAAGAAATGGCAAGGGCAATGCTAAATGAATCTAAAATAGCTGATTCCCTTTGGAAGGAGGCAGTACATACAGCAGTCCACATTTTGAATCAGGCACAAATAAGAGTAAATCATGATAAGACACCTTATGAGCTATGGAAAGGGAGACCAGCATCAGTTAGGTATTTTAGAATTTTTGGAAGTACATGCTATATAAGACGGGATGAAGATGATTTGGGAAAATTTGAAGCTAGAGCAGATGAAAGAATCTTTCTTGGATATTCTTCCAAGAGTAAAGCATATAGATGTTACAACAAGAGACTTCACAAAATTGTCGAAAGTGCAAATGTAAAGATAGATGAAGGAAAACCATTTGAAAAGACAAATGATAAAATGCCAAGCATATGTGAAGAAATAGAAGATCCTAAAGATGAAGAAGAAAAAGGAACTAGAGAAAGAAGTTTCCAAAACCCCTTCAAAAGCAAAAACACTAGCAAAGACTCCATCAAAATTTGTTCAAAGAAACCATCCTGAAGACTTGATTCTTGGAGATCCAGATACAGAAGTCCAAACAAGAAGGAAATTTGTCAATACTACTGAAAGTGCACATATTTGTCTTTTATCCAGAATAGAACCAAGAGACTTCAAAGAAGCAAGTGAAGACAAGTTTTGGGTGAAAGCAATGGAAGAAGAATTAAATCAGATTGAGAAGAATAATACTTGGGAAATAGTTCCAAGACCAAAAGACAAAAATGTCATCGGAACCAAATGGGTGTTCCGAAATAAAATGAATGAAAATGGAGAAGTCACAAGGAACAAAGCTAGACTAGTTTGTAAAGGCTTTGCTCAAGTAGAAGGAGTAGATTTTGAAGAAACATTTGCCCCAGTCCCAAGATTAGAAGCAATCCAGATGTTCTTAGCATTTGCAAGCCAGAAAGCATTCAAGGTCTACCAAATGGATGTCAAATCAGCTTTCTTAAATGGAGACTTAGAAGAGGAAGTATATGTTGAATTACCTAAAGGGTTTACATATTCAGAAAAGGAAGATCATGTATGTAGACTTAGAAAATCTCTCTATGGGTTAAAACAAGCTCCAAGAGCTTGGTACTCAAGGTTGGACAGGTATCTTCTAGATCAAGGTTTCAAAAGAGGTATGGCAGATAGTAATCTATATATCAAATCTGAAAATAACAAACTTTTGGTAGTGGTAGTATATGTTGATGACATAATATTTGGAGGAGCAAGTGACAAAATGTGCAAAGAATTTTCTATGAATATGCAACAAGAATTTGAGATGTCCATGCTTGGGGAATTATCTTTCTTTCTTGGATTGCAAATTGAGCAAATAGATAAAGGAATATTCATTTCTCAAAGCAAGTATATTAAAGAAATATTAAAGAAGTTTGGGATGGAAGATTGTAATCCAGTTAGCACTCCCATGGTTACAGGATGTAAGCTTAGCAAGATGGATGAATCTCTCGATGTTAATCAAGCCCTATATAGATCTATGATAGGAAGTTTGTTGTACTTAACAGCCACAAGACCTAACATTCTGCAAGTAGTTGTTGTTGTAGCTAGATTTCAAGCAATGCCAAAAGAAACTCATGTTCTAGCAGTTAAAAGAATATTGAAGTACCTAAAGGGCACTATGGATCTTGGTTTATGGTATCCAAGAGGAAAAGACTTTTCACTTACAGCCTATACCGATGCTGATTTAGGAGGCAATATTGATGATAGAAGAAGTACAAGTGGAGGAGCATTCTTCCTTGGTAACAGTCTAGTTTCATGGTTAAGCAAGAAACAAGGATCAGTAACTCTATCTACCATGGAAGCTGAGTATGTTGCAGCAGTTGCAAGTTGTACACAAGTGCTTTGGATGAAGCAAACTCTAGGAGATATTAAGATTGAATTTGAGAATCTCATTCCCATTTTTTGTGATAATACAAGTGCAATCAGCATTTCAAAGAATCCAATCATGCATTCCAAAATGAAGCATATTTCAATCAAATACCACTTCTTGAGAGAATAGGTACTTGAGAAGCAAGTCAAGTTGGAATACATTAATACGAAGGAGCAGTTAGTAGATATTTTCACAAAACCACTTCCTAAGGAAATTTTTAAGTACCTAAGGGAGAAATTGGGAGTACTATCACTCTCATCCATTCATTGAAGATTTCATGAGAAGCATGTGTTCAGGGGGAGCTAGTCTCTAGCCCTGGAGACCCTTTGCCATTGATGACAAAGGGGGAGAGATAGAAGATGAGGGGAACAGTGAACTAAGGGGGAGCTATGCACAAATAAAACCATCTATTTGAGAAGTTGCCATCAATGACAAAGGGGGAGATTGATGGAAATTGTCATCGATGACAAGATCCTATAGCATGATGAAAATTATATAAGATGTATGTATATAATAAAGAATATATATATGCATGATGAACAGTATATAAAACAAGTGTATAAAATAGAACATAATATATGAACAGAATGTGTCAATAGGGATCAAAACATATAAAACAAAACATAATATATGAATAAGGATCAGAATGTATCAGAATGTATATGTATCAGAACAGCATACAAAAAGGTGATATATATGTATGAGAACGTATGTATGTATACATACTGAACATATTCATATTCAGACACATTAAACAATAACCTATGTATGGATGTAGACAGTATTCAGACGCATTTTCAGAACATATGTATATAGTATTTTGTAGCTACATCCTAAATGTGAATCAATAGCACTATGGTGGAATTAATCAACATCAATTGAATTCAAGCCAGTCACGAGTTCACTTAAGAATTGTCCCTACAAGATCAGAAGAACGTCGTCCAAACCAGTCAGGGGTTCGCTAAAGAATTTTGTTCTCTGATGTCAAGTTTTACAAGCTGTGATGATCCAAGAAAATATATACAGGGAGGACCAAGCGTAATACAGAACAGGTATGCAGATCAAATCATGAAAAGCAACTTGCGTATAGAATAGTCAAATGCATGATGGACACAAATCAGATATAGAAAGAACAGTCATAAAGTACAGTCAATGCACGAGGTACATGAAATTGAAAGTTAACACGCAAAGAATATTAGAGACATTCAGCACTCACGCCTTTATCGCAATCTATAATACTGAAATGGAAGGCATCTTGATAATGGAATAGAAGAGTCTAAAATCATCACTGCCATGTAGTAGAAGGTTTATTGCTATATTTTGATTATCGAAGACTGCACATTCGTATTTCATACAGTAGCCGATATATATAAATATATATATATATATATATATATATATATATATGTATATATATATATATATATGTATATATATATATATATATATATATATATATATATATATATATATATATATATATATATATAACCTACAGCGATGAAGGACAAACAATGTCGAAAGAAAAACATTATCGAAGGAAAAGAATATTTAATGGACCAAGGAAAGAATATTTAAATAAATCATATACTATCGAAGGTTAAAACAATCAATATCTTATTAATCATTGTTAAAAATATTAACTTATTTTAAGTTAATATTATTAGTTTTAAAAGGAGACATCTTTTTATGAAAAGACATGATTTTGAAAAGACATAGTATTTCAACCAAAATGAGAATATATAAATATTTGATCTTTTTGTGGAAATAAAAGTAAGTCAGCATGTGAAAAAGAGAAAAGAAGAGCAGTGGAGAATAAAAAGAAAGAGAAATTAAATGCTTATATATTCAGATTTTTATCTGACATATATATATTGATATATAGTAGTAAAAGCATATTTTTGAGAGTAAGAGGAAAGCTATTGGCTGACTTAGAGAGAGCAGATTGTGTCCATCATCAGCTGAATAAAGCAACAGCATTCAGGTGGAAGAAAAATTTTGAAAGCAGTGAGTTGGTGCTCAGAATCCGGACAGCAAGAGTTGGTGCTTCCAGTAGGTTGGTGCCTGCAAAGTGTGGGAGTTGGTGCTTCCAGTGAGTCGGTGCTCATAAATTTAGAGGTTGGAGCCTCTAGTAGGTTGGTGCTTACACAACATTGTAAAAGAACAATATTATATAAAAGCAAATTATTTTGTGGTTTTCTCCCATATTGGGTTTCTACGTAAATACTGTGTTCATGTGCATAATTGCTTATTTGAGTATTTGAAGTTATTTTTTATTAAAAGTCTTTAAAATTGAAAATTTGTTATTATACTGATTCACCCCCCCCCTCTCAGTATAATCGTGTGCTCTTCAAAAAGGACTAATGGGGAATTGCTAGGGGTCCTAACATGTGATAAGGCATACTAGGACCCCTAGAAAGTTCCCATGACCCTTTTTGACATATTTGAACCCTCAAGTGTGTTCGAATGGGTCCTAGGACCCCTTAGGACACACTTGAGGGTTCTAATGTGTCAAAAGAAGTCATGTGGACTTCTTAGGGGTCGTAACGCATGATAACATGTACTAGGACCCCTAGGAAGTCCCCATGACCCCTTTTGAAACATTTGAATGCTCAATTGTGTCCAAAGGGTTCGTAAGACTCCTTAGGACAAACTTGAGCATTCTAATGGGTTAATAGGGGTCATCGGGACTTCCTAGGGGTTCTAACATGCGATAAGATTTACTAGGACCCCTAGGAAGTCCCCATGAACTCTTTTTACACATTTGAATGCTCAAGCATATCCATAGGGGTTGTCAGACCCCTTAGGACACACTTGACCATTCCAATGTGTGCATAGGGGTCATGGGGACTTCCTAGTGGTCCTAATGCATGATAAGGCATAGTATGAACCCTAGGAAGTCCCCATGGAACCTTTTAACACATTTTAATCCTTGGGTGTTTCTGTAGGGTTTTTAGGACCCGTTAGGACACACTTGAGGGTTCCAATATGTCAAAAGTGGTCATGGGGCTTCCTTAGGGTCCTAATGCATGATAAGGTGTAATATAAGCCCTAGGAAGTCCCCGTGACAACTTTTAACACATTTTAATGCTGAAGTGTGTTCGAAGGGGTCGTACGATCCTTTAGGACACACTTGTGGGTTCCAATGTGTTGAAAGAGGTCTTGGGGACTTCCTAGGGGTCCTAATGCATGATAAGGCATACTAGGACCTCTAGGAACTCCCCATGACCCCTTTTGACAATTTTAATGCTCAAGTGTGTCCAAACTAGTCATAGGACCCCTTAGGACACACTTGAGCATTCTAATGTGTCAATAGGGGTCATGGGGACTTCCATGGGGTGCTAACACATGATAAGGTGTACTAGGACCCCATGAAAGTCCCCATGACCCCTTTTGAAAAATTTGAATGCTCAAGTATGTCCAAAGTGGTCGTAGGACCCCTTAAGACACACTTGAGTATTCTAATGTGTCAATAGGGGTCATGGGGACTTCCTAGGGGTCCTAACGCATGATAAGGCATACTAGGACCCCTAGGAAGTCTCCATGACCGCTTTTGAAATATTTGAATGCTCAATTATGTTTGAAGAGGTCATAGGACCACTTAGGACACACTTTAGTATTCCAATGTGTCAATAGGGGTGATGGGGACTTCCTAGGGGTCATAAGGCGTGATTGTTAGGAATAATAGTCCATAATACAACTGAGAGGGGGGGTGAATCAGCTGTATAACATAATATTAAAATTTAAACTTTAAGCTTATTAATATCAAATCCAATGAACATAATGAATGCCAACTCAATAACACAAGATTTTGGTTTCGGGGAAACCCTGTTAAAGGTAAAAACGTAGGTGGAAATTAGCACCCACAAATGATGTACTAAGAGTATAGTAATTCTTGTTAGAAGATATAGCCCTATTAGGAGCTTATTGAAACATTACAATACTATTATCAATGGATTTCATTTAATTTTCTCAGGCTCTAATTTTCCCAAAATCACCCCATAATATTTAAAGGTATGTTTCACTCAACATTTTAGTTCTTTTCATATACACCTTGTCAGTTGAACTTGAACCTTGAACTCTTGTAGTTCAAGATTCAAGGTTCAATAACATCCTATGGTATGATATTGCTTCTTTGTTTGCAAGCTTAGCGGCATGTTGTCTTTGCAGCATGCACTTGTCCAATGAACTGTGAACCATGAACTCTCGTAGTTCAAGATTCAAAGTTCAACGAACGTTATCCTTTTGCAAGACACCTTTTCTTTTTTTTCCATTCTTCCTTATTGCTATTTTTTTTTGCTTTATTTATTATGTCATGCCAAAGGATAGTCTTTCTGTCTACTTGTTGAACTTGAACCATGAACTCTCATAGTTCATGGTTTGAGGTTCAATGTGTGTGTAATTTGCGAAAGTGGAAAGTGATGATTTGACATAAAGGACAACCAACAATTAATTATGATCTCTGTGGGTGGTGAGGATGTTGTAATTAATTGAAATGACATTTAAGTGTCACTTCAACATGGGAAAGTATAGTAATCAATGCTTAAAGTGGTGCAAGTTACCCAATGATCATTAATTGAACCTCATGTGACAATTTTTCCATTATTGTAAACCTTCCGAGATTTTGTGAACTATTTTATGATAAATTAGAAAGCTTAGCCTATTATGTTCATAAGTTCGAGACATCTCATGCAGTTAGTGTGAAACAAGGTATCTTTTCCTCCTCTCAGAAGTTAGTTCATCGCATAAGAAACTAGGTGAGTCTCTCTTTTGGCCCCCTTATTTCAGTTAAAGCTCTCTTCTTTGTCAAATTTGAATTCCTTTAAGGTTGTTGCATCTCCTTGTTTATTCCTAGCTTGTGAGCCCAAAATGAAGAATCGAGTTCCAAATTTCAAAAATACCTCTCCTTTGATTTGCTCCTTAGCCGACTGTGAAGACACCCTGATCAAAATTGGAGCCTTAGAAGACATTATGAACTGAGTCAAAGAACCCATTCCAGGTTCCATGCTAGAAAAAGCCATCTGGAGTGGTCTAACTGATGCAACCACTTTCCCTATAGTAGCCCCTAGTTGAGAGCTATTTGTTGAATGTGCAAAAAGATATAGTTTTGAGGAGAAGTGTATCAAGAAGGTTGATGGGAGTCCACTATTATACATAAGTAGAGATGTCATCCTAAAGGTAATAGGAATTCCAGAAAGAGACCCATATGAAGGGTGGAATATTTCCTCATCTCAATCAGTCTTTGTTACCAAGAGACAAGTCTACAGGAATGAAATAGCCCAATAGTAGTTGTTTGAAAGCCCAAAAAGGAGGGTCCAGGCTCCTGAAGCCACTTACTGTAGATCATTTCAAGCCCGAGGTAGCTGAGCTAGTTATACTGCTCAGTAGAATTAAAGGAAACCAACATGTATATTACTAGCATGACTAGATGTATTTCTACATTTAGGTCACTCTCAGAGGTGAAAAATATATCAAGTGGGTTGAAACCATTGCCGATGAACTCAATCATCAGTTGGAAAATTTCTCAATTGGTAGTAGCTTTCACATGTCCTCCTACTTGTTCTACATTTTAGCCTGTACTAGAGAGTGGAAAGGCCTTTTCCATGAACAGCCCCTCCCAAATATGAAGGTCTATGATTACTACCCTCACCTATAGAAAGAATATCAAGTTGATAGTTTTCTAAAAGTTAATGGGGTTTTCTTTGGGAAGTTAACATATGAACTACAAGGGAACACCAAGAAAAGAATGTCTGAAGAGGTAAAAAGCTTTGTCAATACTTATGGAAGTTTCTTCATCCAATTTAGGAGATTCACATACCTCAGAGTGGGTGGTTTTGAAGGGGAGCCATTTAAATTTCCCATATATGCTTTTTATAGCTTGATCATTATAGAAGTGGCTCGTCGACTGGTATATGTTCATAAAGGGGTCAAGGAAAGGAAAGGTAGAGTGAAGTCCAACTTCCCAGTTGAATTAGGGTATTATACTTGCAAAACTTCTTCAGATGCCCTACATCTAGAGCATGAATTAAGGAAACTAAATTTGAAAACATTTACACGCAGGAAAGATTTTGATAGTAGAGGATATGCTGCTCAACATTTCAATTTTCCCTCTGAGTTCCAAAACATTCCCCAAATAGAGGATTACTGGGAGGGTTGTGTTGATGATTTTGAAGTAAGAAGATGAAGCTAGTCAAGGTTCACCCTAGGTCATATTGTTACCTTAAATATTCAGATTAACATCAGAATAGTGAATAAAGATAGTGATGAAGAGGTGATAGATGATCAATTCGAAACTAGAGCTAGGGGCACACCATTACTTGAAATAGATTGGGGTATTGATGAGAGAGACAATAGCATAATTAAAACCCTTAGTGTGATAAAAAGAATTGAGAAATGGGTTAATAGTAAGAAGCCTCCTATTTCAAGAAGACATAACCCAAGAAGAGAAACACATGGTGATTCTATTGTCAAACCCATTGTTTCTACTGACAAAAATATTTCCCTTGCAGGTACCTCCAAAGCTAGAAATAAGAAGAAATCTTCAACTGATCCTGTGAAACAAGCCTCTCATTGCTCTTCACCAATAAGAAGGAATTTAAGGGGAAGAATTAGTAAATAAAGTGATAGGTTGGTTGATGAAAAAGAGGTCATTGATATCGATCTCATGGATACTCATATGTCAAAACAAGCTAGTCTAGATAACTCTGAAGAGTAGTCAACCAGATTTAGGAAAACCCTTAGCAACCATGGTGAGTGACACCTTGCAAACTCCATCTCCCACTCTTAGTTGCCTGGGAAGCTCTATTAGTAAGAAACAAAATGTCCTACCGATAACTCTTCTGGTAGAGGACATGGTAAGTATGTGCTTGGGAGCTACAGTGAAACCCAAAAGAATTAAGATGGATTCAATGATAGATGTAGATGAGAAAACTAGGAGGTGGACAATAGAATGAGAAATACCAAAGTCTAAAAAACTATTGAAAAGATAGATTTGGGAGTGGCAAGCAGAGAAACAGATGCAAAACACCTAGAGTCTTCCACACGAAAGATACTACACAAGACTTTCAAGGATGAAAGGGACAAGAAAGAATTAAAGGCTACCATATAGAGATTGGCAGAGTTCATTCAGGTGGTCCAAGAATCTAGTCCACTTCCATTAGCCCAGGTGCCATACACGTTTGACCCTCATTCACTAAAAGTCCGCAAAACTCTGGCCCAGATTCAAAGAAATAAACTAGTAGTAGAAGTTTTTAACAAGTGGGTCGTAGGGATGATCCAACAGGGAGGTAATTACATCACTTAGTTAATTGAAACTCATGGAATTGTGACTAAAATCATCTCATAACTATTGACTAAACTAATAGAATGGAGGAAAGAAAAGAAGTGGACTGGTATAGCTGATCAGCTAACGAAGATTGATCACTACAGAGTGCCTAAATTTCATATGGAAAAGCTGGTTCATGGCTTGAAAGAGGATGTCCTATATGTTTCTGTGAAGATTATTGAATGGAGAAACTCAATCATCAAGGATGGATGTGATGGGGTGACCTGCTTACTCAATGATCTTAAGGGTTTGATTGATACCATGCAAAAGGATCTTAAGTGCCTGAATATTTTTCTAATGGATGAGGGAACATAGGATATAAAGAAAGCAGAGAAGATAACTCAAGAGTTGAAGGCAAGTATAACAACTATCAGAGATAGAAAAAAGCTCACAACAAAAGATCTCACCTCCATAGCTAACACTGAGGCAATGTTGGTCATCTATGTAGATCACCTTGAGTCTCATAGATCAAGGCTGAATTAGATATGCAAAGATAGGAAAGTTCTCAGGCAAAGAATTTCTCTCATCAGCTTACAATATCATGCTACAGTTATCAGCATGTCATTAGTTCATGAGGAGTGGAAGTAGGCACGTGTGCTTGGGTCATCCTAGAATTGAATCTAAGGCATCCAGCTCAGCCACAATTAGTGGTCATTCTCCGTGCTTTTTGGGTTGTTGTTTTTTAGCTTTCTAGTTTATTGTTTTTAGCATATTTTGGTTATCTTAAGTAGTTTCAAGCCAAAACTTTGGGAGTTTCAAAGACTTTATTATTTTTTATAATTGTAACCGATGGCTATAAAAAGCTAGGAAAAAACTTTTGAAAGGGATGTTAGTGAGTTTATTTTTGCTTAAGTAATAGAACAGTTTAAGTTTTTAGTATTTTTTCTATAAAGACTTGGATTAAGGTTTTTTGAATCAGTGAATGAAAAGAAACTTATCAATATAGATCTGTTGGTTTATATTTTTGGGTGTATCTCTGTTGGGATATTCTACATTGAGCATAATTTCTTAGTTGAATGTCTATATCTTTCTTTGAATTCTAGTTTATGTTGTGCTTTAGATTAGTATAATGTTCACTTTTTGAAGTCTATGAGCTTCAGATCTATTAGTTGGTATTAATTCACAGTAATTATATCATATTGATGAAGTTATTATTTTTGCCTTATCAACTTTCTGGTCAAACGTTTGATATTTGCAGAAATGCACTATTCTTTTTAATAAAAATTCATTGAAAATATTTCTGGGAGCTATACCATAATTCAAAGGGTTAAACATCTTATGTTTAATCCATTTGTTAGTAAAGAGTTCATGTTTTGTAGTGGGCTATAGAGCATTAGAAATAAATTTAAAAATAGACAAATTCATTTACTAACAAGTACATAGTCCTTGTTAGAGGATAAACCCTGTTAGGAGGCAAGAACAAGAGAGGGCTCACTACCCAAAGAAGGTTAAATCCACCTTCAAAATTCACTAGTTTGCAACAAGTGTAGATGAAGAAATACACAATCTTTTGAACTATTTTCCAACAATTGTCTTTGATTGATCAGTTCCAATGAAGTCCACCAGTAATCCTTTGCCCTACATACAACAAACACAAGCTCATGGCTTTCAAAACCTCCTTATATCACATATATTCCATCCATATCTTTTCCAAAGAAAAGACCTTATATTTATACCTTATTACAATTTACCAAGGTCAGGTTGGCCCATGAGTCTTTCCTAATTACAGATAATTACATAAACCCTTGCTAAGATACACATGACATCTATAACAAGTCTACAATGATTTCATTACAATGATTAAGGAACGACATCCTTAATTTATGCTTTCCAAACAAAACACACGCTTCATTCCTTGAGTCAACTTTAGAATAAATTATCGCCAGAACATATGCCATAGATGATGTCACCAATCATTTCATACTTTTCACTAACCAATGAACATCCATTAGTACCTCTTCCATCATCCTTCAAGTTTTCATACCTTCAATCCAATCCCTCTGAAAGCTATATCAAAAACTCAGAGACTAACTCTGTCAATTCTCATTGTCACAGTCCAGTGACGAGTCTTTACCAAAATAGTTGTCACTCTCTTAATATGCAACACTTAATGATGTGATCATAGATATAAGATCACAACATCCACTTGAACTATCATCTAACTTCATAGCATCTAAAACACTTGTACACTAGCCGTACACTATGATTACCAGTCTGGTTCCTTCATAGAAGTATATGTTGACATTAGTGACAAAAAAAAAATGACAACAGTATGAGAGCCCATTTAGTAATGTACTGATTAAACATATTAAATGTCTCAATCACTACCCATTTATTAGAAATATCCAACAATCTCCCCCTTTGGTATTGATGTCAACATATGGGAAAATCTTATCCCATAGTTATATCAATCCAAAGTCCTTCAACTGAACAATCTCTCCAAACAGTAGAGATTTTCTCATAGCAACACTCCCCCTTTGACGGCAATGGAAAATGGTTCCACAAGCCTTCAACTACCTTCACATATAAAATTTCTTCCATGATCACTCCCCTTGAGGAGTAGATCCCTACATCTAGTCTAGAAAATGGTAAGGCTCTGAATACTTATGGACTGATGCATCTCTGCATCATTTAGCTTTGACTAGGAGGGGCCTGAACCCCTAGCATACCTCTGAGATATTCAAAGGTGTCTTTCGGTAGTGGCTTTGTGAAGATGTCTGCAATCTACTCTTTTGTACTGATATATTCTAATTTGATTTCTTTTTGTGCCACCTTGTCTCTCAACAAGTGATACTTGATAGAGATATGTTTAGTTTTGGAATGCATCACTGGATTCTTTGACATGTTTACTATACTGGTGTTATCACAATGGATAACCACAAGCTCTTCAAAAGTTGTTCCAATGTCTGTCAGCATTTATTTCATCCAAATAATCAGAGTGCGGTTTATAGCAGCAGCAACATACTCTAATTTAGAAGTAGACTATGCTATACAATCTTGTTTCTTGCTTAGCTAAGAAACCAACTTTTTCCAAAAGAAAAATGCACTGCCACTGGTGCTTTTTCTATCATCAATATTTCTTGCCCAATGAGCATCAGTATAAGAAAGAAGTTCAAAGCTATCATTCCTGTCATACCATAAACCATAGTCTATGGTTCCTCTAAGATACCTCAGTATCCTCTTTACAGCATCTAGATGTGTCTCTTTGGGTTCTGCCTGATATCTAGCCACAATTCCAATAGCATTAGCAATATCTGGTCTGGTGTGAGTCAAATATTGTAGCCCTCTAACCATTGACCTATAAAAAGTCTAAAAAAAACATTTTAATTCATCTTCAATTGTTAGCTTGTTGCCAGTCACCATAGGTGTTCCTACTGGTTTACAATCTTCCATTCCAAATTTCTTAAGCAATTCTTTGAGATACTTGGTCTGAGAAATGAAAATATCATTCTCATTCTGAGTTATTTGCAGTCCAAGAAAGAATTTCATTTCATGTATCATGGACATTTAAAATTCACTTTCCATTTCTTTAGCAAACTTCTTACATAGATCATCATTACCTCCAAAGATAATGTCATCCACAAATACTTCTATTATCAAGATTCTATCTTCAATAGCTCTTAAATATAAATTACTATCCGCATTACCTTTTTTGAATCCAACTCCAAGTAGATACTTGTCTAGCCTTACATACCAAGCCCTCGGAGCTTGCTTCAACCCATATAGGGCTTTCTTAAATTTTCACACAATGTCTTTATCTTCTCATAGAGGAAATCCATCTGGTTATTCTATGTATACTTCTTCTTCAAGATCTCAATTTAGAAATGCAAATCTAACATCCATCTAATATACTTTAAAGTTTTCGTGCACAACATAAGATAGAAATAATCTTACGGCCTCTATTCTAGCAACAAGAGCAAATATTTCTTTAAAGTCTATGCCTTTTTGTTGTGAGTATCCCTTACACACTAGTCTTGCTTTGTTCCTTACAACCGTTCCTTCTTCATCCATTTTGTTTCTAAAAACCCATTTTGTTCCTATAAAATTTTTATTTTTAGGTCTTGGAACCAATTCCCAAGTATTATTTTTCTTTATTTTATCCAATTCCTCTTTCATGTCATTTATCCAAGATTCATCTTTAAAGGCTTCATCTTTATTTTTTATCTCAACTTGAGAAATTAGACAAATTTCTTCTCTAAATTTTGATCTAGTTAGCACCCCATGATTGGTATCACCAATAATTTGATTTTCAGGATGGTTATTTTTTACATACTTTGGAGTTTTAGGAGTCTCAGTAGTCTTTCTTGTATCACATGCCTCTTTTTCACTTTCTTCCTCAACACGTTCTTCTTCTTCTGTAGCAGTAGTGGTTTCTTTCATCTTTGATATCTAAGTGTTGTCATACATTCTTTCTTGTATCTGAAATTTCTCATCTATTCTTACATGGATGCTTTCAACCATCTTCCTTAATATTAGATTGAAACATTTGTATGCCTTGCTTTTAATAGAGTAACCAAGGAAGATACCTTCATCACTTCTAGCATCAAATTTCCCTGTCTCATCATCCCTCTTGATATAACATTTGCTACCAAAAATTCTAAATATTTTATAGTAGGAGTATGATGAAACCATAGTTCATAGGGAGTCTTACTTGTACCTTCTCTAATTTGAATTATGTTTAATGTATACACTGTTGTTCCAACAACCTCTCTCCAATGTACATGAGGTACATTTCCTTCAACCAGCATTGTCCTGGTAGCATCAACTATAGTCCTGTTCCTTCACTCTGCTATCCCATTATGTTGTGGAGTCCTAGGAGCAGATGTTTGTCTTTTTATCCCATGCTCTTCACAATATGAATTGAATAAATCTAATGTAAAATCTCCACCTCTGTCTGATCTTAAATACTTTATTTTTAGTCCTGATTCATTCTCTACTTTTCCTTTAAACAACTTTAATTTATCAAATGCTACTAATTTTTCTCTCAAATAAGTAACCCACATCATTCTAGAAAAGTCATCAACATAGAGTATAAAATACCTTTCACCATAGTATGACTTTATTCTTGTAGGCCCACATAGATCTGTATGTACTAGATCCAACTTCCCCTTTCATGTAAATGATTTTCTTTTATGACTACTTTTAGTTTTCTTTTCCATAACACATTATCTACATATAGTGTTAGAAGGTTTCAAAATCTTCAGTAGATCTCTTACTGCATTAGCCATAATTGCCTTCACAATGTTATCAAAGTTAACATGACAAAATATTCTATGTCATAACCAACTATTATCTACCTTTGCAACAAAACAAGAGGCTCCAAATGTGTTTAGTTCAAATACATTACCTCTAGATCTTGAACCAATAGCAATCGGTTTTCCTTCCTTGCTTCTGATAAAGCATTTACCATTAACAAAACTTAATTGAAATTTTTTATCCATTAACTGTCCAACACTCAACAAATTATTTTTCAATCCTTCACCAAGTAGTACATTGTTTGTATTATTCTTTCCATCTAGAGTGATGGATCCTACTCCTATGATGGATTTTGGGAGATTATCCCCAAACCTTACAACATCTCAATCATAATTTACTAATTTAACAAATTTGTTCTTATCACCAGTCATGTGATGAGAACATCCACTGTCAATTATCCATTTAGTTTTCTTGTCAACATGAGATACTAAGGCTTTTTCTTCATGAACGGGTTCATCTTTAATAGCAACAAATCCAATCTCTTCATTGTCTAAACAATCATCATCAGAGATTCCTTCACTAGCATACTAACATTCTTTGTCTCTTCTAATCTTTGCATAATCAGGTTTGTACTTAGGAACTCTTGTAGGACATTTAGATGCAAAATGATCTATCTTATTATAGGAAAAACATTTCAAGGGTAACTTGACCTCAAATTTTCCCTTACCTCTTTTTTCTCTTCTAGCAATTAGTGCAACAAGTTCTTCCATCTTCTTTTCTTCTTCCATTATCTTCTCCCATTCCTTAGCATATTCACCAAGATCTTCTTTTAGGTCTTCTTTTCTTGTTCTCATGAGTGCAGATACTTTCTTGTGTGCGGATGCCCTGAATACAGATTCAACTTTAGGTGTAGCTTCTCCTAATTCTGTAGCTTCAAAGGTAGTTAACTTTGTAATCAACATCTCTCTGGTAAAGTTTGGAGTCAGGGGTATAGTTTCTTGAATAGACATTGCCTTGAATTTGTATGTAGGAGTCAATGATCTGAGGATCTTCACAATAACTTCCTCTTCATCATAAGTACCTCCACAATTTTTAATTCCAACTACTGCTTTTGTGACCATTTGAACATAGGCTCTGATACTTTCATCCTCATTCATTTGCAACTTCTCCATCTTTGTTTTCCAGTTTTGTAACTTTACCTACTTGGTATATTTATCCCCTTCATATAATGCTTCTAATTTATTCCAGATTTCATGTCCCAAATCTAAGTCTTTAACTTCAATGAACTCACCTTCAGATAGTGTGATGATCAGTGCTTCTCTTGCGACCATGTTATATGAAAATAGCTTCTTCTCATCATTAGTAGCAGATGGAAAATCATTCTTAGTCTTTAGGGTTTTCTTCTTCTTTGTAATCATCTAGTAATCTATGCCTAAACACAATAAGTGTGTTTTCATCTTGTTCTTCCAACTATCAAAGTTTTCAGGATCAAATTTAGGACCATCCTTCCCATAGAGTGCCATCTCAAAGATCACCTCAAGATGTTAAGATTTCTCTCTTAGGACCACACGCTCTGATACCAATTGTTAGGAATAATAGTCCATAATACAACTAAGACAGGGGCTGAATCAGTTATATAATAGAATATTAAACTTTAAACTTTAAGCTTATTAATATCAGATCTAATGAACACAATGAATGCCAACTCAATAACACAATATTTTTGTTTTGGGGAAACCCTATTAAAGGTAAAAACCCCAGTGGGAATTAGCACCCACAAATGATGTACTGAGAGTATAGTAATCCTTTTTAGAAGATATAGCCCCGTTAGGAGCTTATTGAAACATTACAATACACAGTCCTTGTTAGAGGATAGACCCTATTAGGAGTCAAAAACAAGAGAGGGCTCACTTCCCAAGGCTCACTACCCAAAGAAGGTTAAATCCACCTTCAAAACTCACTAGTTCGCAATAGGTGTATATGAAGAAATACACAATCTTTTAAACTATTTTCCAGCAACTATCTTTGCTTCATCAGTTCCAATGAAGTCCACCAATAATCCTCTGCTCTACATACAACACACACAAGCTCACAGCTTTCACAACCTCCTTATATCACATATATTCCATCCATATCTTTTCCAAGGAAAAGACCTTTCATTTATACCTTATTACAATTTACCAATGTCAGGTCGGCCCATGAGGCTTTCCTAATTATAAATAATTACATAAACCCTTGCTAAGATACACACAACATCTAGAACAAGTCTAGAATGATTTCATTACAATGATTAAGGACTGAGATCCTTAATTTATGCTTTTCAAACAAAAAACACGCTTCATTCCCTGAGTCAGCTTTAGAATAAACTATCGTCCAAACATACGCCACAGATGATGTCACCAATCATTTTTTACCTTGCACTGACCAATGAACATCCTTCAATACCTCTTCCATCATCCTTCAAGTTTTCATACCTTGAATCCAATCCCTCTAAAAGCTATATCAAAAACTCAGAGACTAACTCTGTCAATTCTCACTGTCACAGTCTAGTGACCAATCTTTACCAAAACAACTGTAACTCTCTTAATATGCAACACTTAATGATGTAATCATAGATATAAGATCACAACATCCACTTGAACTCTCATCTAACTTCTTAGCATCTGAAACATCCGTACACTAGCCGTACACTATGATTACCAGTCTAGTTCCTTTATAGAAGCATATGTTGACATCCATAAAAAATACAAATGACAACAATATGAGTTCCCATTCAGTAACATAGTGATTAAACATATTAAATTTCTCAATCACCACCCATGCTTTAGCAATATCCAATAGTGATAAGGCGTACTATGACCCCTAGGAAGTCCGCATGACACCTTTTGAAACATTTGAATGCTCAAGTGTGTCAGAAGGGGTCATAGGACCCCTTAGGACACACTTGAGCATTCCAATGTGTCAATAGGGGTCATGGGGACTTTGTAGGGGTCCTAACACATGATAAGGCATACTAGGACCCCTAGGAAGTCCCCATGAACCCTATTGACACATGGGGACACACTTGAGCATTCCAATGTGTCAATAGGGGTCATGGGGACTTTGTAGGGGTCCTAACACATGATAAGGCATACTAGGACCCCTAGGAAGTCCCCATGACCCCTTTTGACACATTTGAATGGTCAAGTGTGTCTGAAGGGGTTATAGGACCCCTTAGTACACACTTGAGCATTCCAATGTGTCAATAGGAGCTATGGGGACTTCCTAGAGGTCCTAATGCATGATAAGACATAGTAGGAACCCTAGGAAGTACCCATGAACCCTTTTAAAACATTTGAATTCTCAAGTGTGTTTGAAGGGGTCTTAGGACCCCTTAGGACACACTTGAGCATTTCAATGTGTCAATAGGGGTCATGGGGACTTTTTAGGGATCCTAACGTGTGATAAGGCATACTAGGACCCCTAAGAAATCCCCATGACCCATTTTGACACATTTAAATGCTGAAGTGTGTCTGAAGGGGTTGTAGGACCCCTTAGGACACACTTGATCATTCCAATGTGTCAATAGGGGTCATGAGGACTTCCTAGGGGTTGTAACATGTGATAAGGCATACTAGGACCCCTAGGAAGTCCCCATGACCCCTTTTGACACATTTGAACCCTCAAGTGTGTCTAAAGGGGTCGTAGGACCCCTTAGGACACACGTGAGGGTTCCAATATCTCAAAAGGGCTCATAGGGATTTCCTAGGGGTCCTAACAGGTGATAAGGCATACTAGGACCCCTAGGATGTCCCCATGACCCCTTTTGACACATTTTTATGCTGAAGTGTGTTCGAAGGGGTCCTAGGACCCCTTAGGACATACTTGAGGGTTCCAATGTGTTGAAAGGGGTCATGGAGACTTCCTAGGGGTCCTAACGTGTGATAAGGCATACTAGGACCCCTAGGAAGTCTGCATGACCCCTTTTGACACATTTGAATACTCAAGTGTGTCTCAAGGGGTTGTACGACCCCTTAGGACACACTTGAGGATTCCAATGTGTTGAAAGGGGTCATGGGGACTTCCTAGGGGTCATAACGCGTGATAAGGTGTACTAGGACCCCTAGGAAGTCCCCATGATCCCTTTTGACACATTTGAATGCTCAAGTGTGTTTGAAGGGGTCCTACGATCCCTTAGGACGCACTTGAGGGTTCCAATGTATCAAAAGGGGTCATGGGGACTTCCTAGGGGTCCTAGTACTTGTGGGCGTACTAGGACCCATAGGAAGTCCCCATGACCCCTTTTGACACATTTGAATACCCTAAGTATTTTGTTTCCTTCTTTAACCCCACAAATTTCATATAAAAGACATGTATGGAAATCTTCACAGTATTTAGGAGGCACAAATTGGTAACAATTGGAGCTGTGGGAATCAGAAAATGCACACCCTTCTTCACCAAACTATATAGATGGGCAGCCTGAAATACATCTGGAAGTAGAGCTACTCCCTTCACTTCGAGCCATTGTAAATTTGTGGAAGTTTTCTACTCTTCCCTCTAGAAAAATAGCTTATTTCAATGGTTTCCCATGAATTTTTTAAATGGTTGATTGATTTCCTTTTCTTCTTTCAATGGTCATTCATGATTTTTCTGCAATCTTCCAACCTTTCGTACATAGTTGTAAAATACATATTAATATATTATACATATAAAATAATATATAATGTATGATATATAATGTAACACTTAATATTAATATATATTAAATAATAATATGATATATTAATATATATTATATAATATTTAATATATATAATATATAATCTAATATATATTTTTTGATATATAATATATCAAATGAAGGATGGAGAAATGGGAACGAGAAAGGGGTTGGATAAATTAAAAGAGAGAAAGGGGAGGGAAAAGTTTAAAATCAAAATTCTACTGACATTTTTGGGTACAAGAAAATATCAGGTACATGAAAATATCGGGTGCCTAAAAATATTAGGTACCCAAAAATATCGGGTACCCAATTAGGCTTGATATTGCTTTGTACACCAAACCTACATGGTCAACTATTGAAATGTCTCAAAAATGTATTTTTCCCCTATTTCTCTAAGTTCTAGACTTCGACCATGTAGCTGATGACTTTTGTTTCACCAAAATTTGAAGAAACGAAAAGGGTATTTTAAGGAGATTATCAGCTTTCTATCGATATAATTGCTATCAAATTTTGAATTCGGTAAGTAATTATTAGTTATTTTCTAATTGAGTCACCTCTAAAGTGTTGATTTATATACTTATTAAAAAATGACTATAACTTTTAGATGGTATAAAAATTTTTAAATCTGGAAAATGCGTGACATTCTATGCTTTGCCTACTATAAGGAATGTTTTTTTTTTTAAATTTTGTAGTAAAGTTTTGAATTAGTTAAGGTGGTCAGACACATGAGTTTTTTTTATTCTGAAAACATTGTAGTAGAAAATTCATAATTAATTTTTTTTTCGAATAAAATTACAAAAAAATATGCGTCACATTTGGGCATGAGTCTACTACTTATATATAAAATCTTATAATAAAATATTATCATTTGATTATGATTAAGGTGGTCAGACATACACCTACCAATTTTTTTCTAGAAATTTTTGCACTGCCGCATTGAAATCTATACTTTTCACCAATCATACTAACTTTTTTTCAGAAAAGGCCTAGTAGTTTAGAAACTACATTCAATTTTCTATAGATTCTATTCTTACAACTTTTTGATATTAGGTTGATAGCTAGTTGAACTTTTCACGTCAAGTTGACTAACCCTAATTTTTTTATTTTTCATTGCCACTTAAGGGCACAGTTTGGCCCCTCATGATCTTGCACATACCCTGCACTTCACCCAATGCTTGTTCCAATTGGGCTATTCTTTCTCTTATCAACCTATTGTCCTCTTCTTGGTCCTCAAATTTCTTGCCTAACTCCACATTATTCACCATGTTTGAAGACCCCTTGGATTCACACTCTGACATGCACTATGCAATCCCAAAAACTTTTGGGGCTCTAATACCAATCTGATAGGGAGGTTGGGAGAGCTAATCACTAGCCCTTTCCTAGAACCACCTAGTGACCCTTCAGTGTCCCAATTGATACAAATGAGCTATAGGACCCCTTCAATGGCTCAATCCCCTAGTCTTCAACCCCAACGAAACTACCAATTCAATTCTACCAACACAAAGCAAGATTCTTGATGCTTACTCCTTCTATTCTCACGCTGACCCTTAAAACTAGGATGAGGGTTCACCACTTCCAAATGAACATAGGTACTTGTAAAGATGAGGAGGTGTTGTAAAATGTCTTATGTTGTTGCATTTGATGTTTTTGAAATCTCACTTCCTCAATCTCACACTTCCTTCCTTATTAGGGCTACAAGGGAGAGCCCCAATTAGGCCTCCTTCTCTAAGAAAATAGGGTCTTTCACCTGTTTTCTTTGAAATGATCCTGCAAAAAAATATTGGATTCTTTCAACATTGGCCAACCTCTCAAGGATTTTGGGAGTTTTAGGGTTTCTCGAGGCTGTACAATCCCCTAACCAAATATAGGTGATTTTGGTAGAGTTTGAGGCTTTTACTGATTGCATGAAGTGTTGATTCTCTTTTGGTGATCAAATAGATTGATCACACCTTCTCCTTACATACACATCTTTTTAATTACCATTTCTAAGGTTTCCAACCATTAATCCACATTTTCCATTCCATTCCTGCAACATATCTTTCTTCTTGGCTCAGTCTTTCCTAGCCGGGCTCATCATAGACGCCTAGCACTTGACTATAAAAATATTTAGCAAGATTTCCATGTCTACAACTGTCCTAGTGTGAACCAGTGTGCAGTGCTAGAATAAAAGAATTAACCTAGGAAAATGAAATGAACCAAAAGACCTAAACTAGTTGTGGAAATTTAAGGTAAAGACACCCATTAACTATCACAATCAATCATAGAACAAAATCTAACTCATAACTTCACTCATGAATTCACTTTCTATTAAATTGTAGCTAAATCACACACTGTGCACACTTCCAGGAATTGTTCTTTGTAGAGTAGAATGACAAACCACATAATTTGGTCCAAGGTTCACTTAAATAGCACTAAGATATGTTTAGGAAGGTTTTAAGGTCCTCATAAGCTTATTAGGGAACTATATTAGGCTTAGATTGAGCAAATTTTAAAAGTTAAAAAAGTTGCTAAGCAACTTTTACAACAATTTTGCAACTCTTCCATTTCTTGCTTTCTAAAGACCTTAGGAAGGGATTTTTTGACTCCATTATGACTCTAAAATTAATTCTCCACACATTCTAAACCCTATGACATCATCTTGACATCATCCACCTATATTAACCAATCAAAAGACTATCCTAAGTTATAGTCTCTTAATCAAGAACCTAGGACCTAGATAGACTCCAAATCCCTAGTGGATTCCACAACATGCTCAACTTGACCTTAGGGAAAAATAAAATCATGCCAAATATGGCTTGCAAAAATGTTAAAAAACAAGGGTGCTCTTGCACCATAATTTATCCTCCAAATTATTATCTTCCATCTCCATCCCTCAACATTCCTCTATCAGCATCTGCAAGCATTCCTCTATCCACATCCTAACTATTTCCTCTATCTATATCCTAAGCATTTACTCTATTTGCAAACCTCAAAAAATCTTCTACCACCAATCCTAAGTATTTCCCCCAACATTCATCCCTCAACAAATCTTCTATCCAAAATCCCTCAAGCATTACTCTATCCACATCTACCAATAAATCCTCTATCCAAATCCCTTAGCAGTTCCTCTATCCAAAATCCCTAAGCATTCCTCTATCCAAATCCCTAAGAATTTCCTTCATCTTCATCCCTCATCCTTTTCTCCATCTTTCCATCACTTGGTACTTCACTTGTTATTGGTATCTATCTACTGGCTACCCCCATGCAATCCATCGACATCCAGATATTCCTAGTAATCTTCCAATGCATGCGAATCCTATCCACATCCTCTAGCTATCCAAATTCCAACATCAAGTGAAACCAATCCAATCACCTCATTAGTCTTGTTCCTACCTTGGTTGAAAGCCTTGATATCAATCCAATCATCATCTTTGGGATGCGTGCTTACCAAATATGTGTCATTTCTAGACACATAATCCACTATCAAGCCTATCCACCATCATCTTGGCTTTCCAGCCCAATTGGGGCACCATCTTGCATATCTTTGTAGCATTAGCTTCATCTCCAGCTCCCTTGTATATCTTATCCCGAGTCTTGTACCCTAGCGTCATTTGTGTCTCCACCTAAGATCATTTGTACATATGTGTCTTTAGGTCCTATCCTCTGCATCAGTTAGCCCTTGTATCATCTTGACCTATCCAACTAAGCACTTCAACAATCATCCCTTGGTCCTTTTGAGGTTTGAGTGTCTTACCTATCTCTTATCATAGTAATCCTTATCCACCATCCGCTTTGTGTCATATCCTTTGAGTTTCTTCAAATCCTTATCCTAAATCATAATCATCCTAGCACTACCCTTTGACTAATCATTGTCTAGGGAATCTCATACTTGTCTTTGTAGGCCTCATCATCTCGAGCAAGAGATTGACATGCATTGACAAGAATCTTATCTTCCGAAGACCATGAGTCTATCTTCTAGGTTGACAATCCTATCCTCTCTGATCCTACATTAGGAAGCAACAACTCATTGCAGAAACTTAGTAATCCTCCACCATCCTTATAATCCAAAATCTTCCAATCCAATCAATCTTCGTCAATTCTAATCAATCATCCTACCTATGGTAAAAGGTTTTGTGAGATACTTGTTATTTCATTAGTTCTTGTGGGATCTTTTCTTATCTTTTGAGCTCTCTTATACAATATCTCCCCATCTATTGTATATATCATTGCATACTATTGTACATATCCTCACAATTCCTTTAGCATCATTTGATCATTTGAACTTGTCCCACCCAGCCTTATACTTTAGCAACATATTTTGTCGACTACCCTTGATCACCATGATTATCCTTGATTCATCATTTGCCAACAACACAACATTCTCTCCATCAAACTGGGTCCTTGCAAGATGTATCCTTCCTCATGTTTGACCTAATCTTCCATCAATCAAACGGGTCCATATAGGATTTACCCTTCCTCATGTTCAGACATAATCTTCCCTCATTACACAATCAATCTTTCTCCTTGAAAAAGGATATCTTTTAGATTTATCATTTTGATCATGCATTTTGTCCTTTGGATCTTGTTTATCTTTTATGGCTTCTCGTTGTTCCTCTCCTCAAGGTCACCATAATTCTTTATATCATGGTGTGCTACGAATTAGGGCAATCTAGGGCAAGGTCTTTTGATCATCTTTCTACTTACACAACATTCGTCTGTTTGTGGTTTCTCCAACATTATTTCCATCACGCCTCCTCTGAGTTTCATGCGTGATGCTGGGGCAACCCTTTGGTTGCTTGTTTTTTGTGTCAGTCTCTAGTATTGTTATATCAAACTAGGTTGTGCTCTCAAAAATATCCAACATAATGATCTCCCCAAATCCCCCTCATCTTGCATCATATACATTAAGCTTACATCTTACATCCCTCATTTAGCTTCATCATGCAGCTTTCATCCCATCTCATATTACATTCATGCATCTTTGCTCTTGGAAGGTCCTCTATTTATCCCCTATCTCGTCTTCCTTCCTGCTTGCATCCTTTTCATGAAAATTCCACAAAGTTTTCTCTTTGCATGTTATTTTCTTGAGGGGGCACAACCCCTTATCTTCTATTCTAGCATGGGGCATCTTATTTTCTTATCTCTAACACCACGCCACTTGCAGCATCACATCAAAGACGGGAAAAATGTAGACACCTAAAATCCCTTTGCCAAATAAAAACATTTTATTTTGTAAAAATCCCTGATGACATCATAATTAAAAGATCCCTGCCAGAAATATTTAAATCCAATTTAAATATTTAAGTCCCCTATTTATATTAAATTACTATTTCATAAATAAAGTTATGATCCTTAAATAAATAAATTTATTTATTTAACCCTAAAACCCTAGAATATTCTAGAAAACCCTAAACCTATCTACCTATCCCTAATCACTCCCTAAACCAACCTAGGGAGAGATTCCTAACCCTCTTAGCCTAATCCAACCTCTTTGATCCGAAATGCAACCCTCATTAATCACTTTGTAAGAGTCATTAATAGCCCTCTTACACCCTCATTTATGACTCTTACAACCATAAATGAGAGCCCATGACCCTTCTTCCACCTTGGTCCCCTAAGCACACTTCCCAAGTGTTTCTCACACATGTGTTCAATGCTTGGGGCATTCAACCATGAATGCAATCCCTATCCCATCTAACTCAACCCCTAACAAAACCTCTAACTCTGATCCTCCTTCCTAATCCAAGCCCTTAGGAAAATCCTATAGATACCCTCACTTCCAAGAGAAAATTATTAGCTTACTTTTTATCATTTCATGCATTGTTATCATGCCAATTTGCATCTAGATTACTATAGCATTAGCATAATTGTTAGAGTTACTTATCTTTCAAGCTTTCATAACTCATCCTATAATAGCTTAATGGATTAACCTAGTTCATTATCAAGCCTTGCATATTGTTTCTGCATCATAGCACACTTATCTTTGGTTAAAATCAACTTAGCATAAGCATTCATAGCTCAAATATGCATTCTAGCTTCATTTGGTTCCTTGGGACTCTAGGGGCAAGTCAGGTTCACCATACTTGATTTTATGCCAGTATGGGGTATCCACGGTTACTAAATGATCCTAAACCTTCCTAAACAACATTGGAGGCATGCTCGTAGTGTTTTGAGAGCACACCCACATTCCTATTCCAAGAGAAAATCAAACGGTGATAGGATGCTATTGTTTAAGCTTTGTCTGAGGTGTCTTGCAGATAGTTTTTCTATATGTTAGGTATATGGTGCTCTTAATAGTATTTGAATGTCTATGCATGTTCTGAATAGGTTAGGTTTGTAATGATCATATACCTCTCAAATGAGGCCCCAAAACATTTTGACCATTTCTATTTTTGTCCACATGAGGAAGACCACCAAAATTAGGATTTTGGTTATTAGGACCCTCTTGCATATCAATCAACTCCATCAGGGATGGGGGAGGGGGAGACCAAGTTGACATGCTTAATAACAATGTATATTTTGGAGAGGTTTAGAATGATAATTATATTCCAAAATATATTCCTATAGCTGCAAGTACAAATCTTAGTAGAGAAGAGAAAGAGCCTAATTTTGATATAACTATATTCATAAAACTTCTTGGAAGCTTGATGTATCTCACTAAATCTAGGCCTGACATTATGTATGGAGTTAATTTAAATTCTAGATTCATGGAATTTCCTATGGAATCACGTTGGCAAGATGGAAAAACTATATTGGGGTACATTGTAGGGACTATGGATCATGAGATAATATATTTCCCCATGAGTTTATGGGATATACATATATTGACTTTGTAGGGAGTATAAATGATTGAAAGAGTACAAGTGGATATGCATTTCATCTAGGAACAAGAATTTTAGCATGGACATCAATTAAACAACCAATAGTTACAATGTCATCTATAGAAGGAGAGTATATAGGAGGCACATTAGCAACATGTGTCAAGCAGTGTGGATGCAAAGAGTCATGGTGGATTTAATGCATGATCAAAAGGAGCTAACTAAAATCTATTGTGATAATAAATCTACCATTGCATTATCGAAAGTTGCGTCTTTCAGAAGAGGACCAAACACATTGATATTAGATATCACTTTATTTGGGAGTTGGTAAACATTGGATAAATCAATCTATAGTATTGTAGATATGAAGAACAATTTGTAGACAAATTTACAAAGGCCTTAGTTACAGAAATAATTTGACTATTTGAGAGAAGTTTTGGGTGTTGTAAATATCGATATAATTAGTGGTAGAAATTAGGGGATAGTGTTAGAATATTAATTTCAATTCGATTAGTCAATTTTTATTTTTATGTTAAGTGGGCTATATAGACATCTCTAGAGAAGTATTTTAATCATATGCCACCTCATTGTAGATTATCCTATTTGTATGCAAAGACCTCTATATAAGAGGTTCATGTAAATTATTGTAATTCAAGTAATTAAAAACAAGCTTTTGTGCAGCAACACACTAGTCTAATATATTCAATTCGTCTTGTCTTGTCTCTTCCCACCAACAAACATATGATTATTTAATTACTGAAAAAGACAAGTAACTCAATATATAACTTAAAATTATTTTAAAGAAATTAGGATGAAAATGAAATTATACACCCATATTTTTCTTTAATTTTAATTTTGAAATTTAATAAATAGACAAGATAGATAGTCATATATATTTATTTATTTGGCTTTGCAAAGAGAAATGTTGTAATGGAATTTTTTCTCTCTCTTATATATTGGAAAGGTAGTTGTTTTATTATTGACATACTCAATACATAAATTTGCGATGAAACTTATTCTTGATACAAATATTTTACAAAAGATTTGGTGTACTTTCACATAGGAATCTCTTGTCCTAAAGGAGTTGTACTTTTGGTGAAATTATACAGTGCATGTGAAAGAAATATGATTAGAGCCAATGATGATACTAGTCCTATGATTAGATACAGTCCTTGGAAGCTTTTCACATCTAGCCTTGAATAATTTGGAATATTAGAACATGTATTCAAAGAACCTATGAACTATTTGTCTTCAATCTCTTGAATCTCACTGCTATCTGAAAAGTTTAAAATTGCCCAAGAAAAATGTTGCACTAGAAGAGAACCTTTCGGACAAACCTACATCAAAAACATCACAAACATATAATCCTGCAAACATAAACAAAAGAATTACATTTTAACATTTCACAAATAAAAAATTAAAATTAAATTTGAACAACTCAAAATATAACTAATATTTAATATTTTTGAAAAAATTTAAGTATTATTTAGCATTTTAATACGATGATATCTATATAAAATAAATATTATAAATTTCTAGAAAACTTACAAAACCGAAACCTCCACTTCGGTACGTACGTCCCGCTATTGAATAACCACATTGGCCAGAAAGGAAAGCACGAACAAATGGGGTCTCAGCTAAATACGCATCGACGCCTCCATTCTTTGCCCCTTTCGACAAAGCTTCCTCAAACTCCCGTTGAGATAAAGTTGGGTTGGGTTGTTTTCTGGCTATTCCCAAATAGTAGAAAAAGGAAGGAATACAGACCTTGAGATACAATTCGCGGACGAGTTCATCATTTGCAGTAGAATCACTAATTATCACATGACGAGGAATGAAATCATATAGCAGTTGATAGTCGAGCCGTTTCACAACAGCATCGAATACATCAATGATGAATCCACTGAATGTTGTCTCATTACTATCTGTGTTAAAAGAGACATTGACAAATTGCTCCCATCCCGACACAGGTACTGCCTCTTTGGAATCACCCAATCGCGAGGAACCGTGGAAAGCCCACCTGGCCAAATCACGGATCGGAGCCCCTCGCTACCAAAAGATGGTGTTTTGAACAACTTTGACGAATTGTATGGCCAATACCCAACAATTTGATAGCTTTTTCCTATCATATTCACTATCTCATTGTATAACCGTATATTTCCCCATCATGGAACTTAACAGGTCCGCTTAAACCAGCATAATCTGTTAAGAAAAGCTCCCGCAATAACTTCCCACCTTGCTGGAATACCTTGATCTTGGTATTTGCTAAGAGTCCAAGACTGGTTGAGGGTTTCAGAAAGCTCAAACTTGCATTTCTTTCCATCCTTCCGATTGCTCGAGCTATCATGATCACAGTGTCATAAGCCAATAAGCCATATGTATTGAGTTTAATGTTTTTGTTGTTGGGATTGTCAAGTCGAAATTGTCGTTCCCACCTTTCACTGAAATCGTTCAGCTCTTTAGAATTTGGGATATGTGTTTTAACTCCAAGAAGGCCTTGCATAGATGATATTGTAGAAGTATTTACCTCATAATCCGAAAGACTGGTAAACTCGTGGGTTGTTATCCAGACGTAACCAGCCTCCATCATTTCCATCTCGTGTGCCTTCATGAATATGGTCATAGCCAGATCAGAAGGGGTGTGAACAACGAAAACACTTGATTTTATTGTCTTCAGTTTATAGAGCTCTTCCCGTATTTCTTGTTTCTCTGCAGTTGAAGGAATCATTGTTGTGTACACAATCTCAGACTCCAGACTTCGAAGGGCATCCCGCAACGAGGACATCGCTCCACAGCTAAAATCATGGTCTAAGTGAAGAAATGCAATGCTTCTCCTGCCGTAATGCTTAATTACGGCTGCAACGGCTTTCATCTGAATGTGATCACTGTGTGCCATGCGAACAAAATAAGGGAATCTCTGGTTGGAGAGCGCTGGACTTGTGACAGACAATGACAGACTATGCCTCAGATGTCTGTGTGTGTCTATCAATGCCGCTACTTCTTTGGCCAAAAGATCAACTGCTGCATTCACCCCATAAAATAAAATAAAAAAATCTATGAATGAAATTGAAAATGGAAACCTTAACTAAAGGCAATCTGGCTCTGCACGAAACGATATTCTTGAAAAGTCGGTGAATAATATAACTCGTTTCATGCTATGGCCAAACAGACAAATATTAAAATTTACTACACACTCAACTAATATTCTCAAACACTCGGCAATTGCGTCAGCGTGTTTGTCCTCATCTACTACTCGTTTTGAACATGATTGACAATTTAATTGAAACACTCAAAACTCTGTCAATATGGCAAAATATTGTACGATCCCACGTGAAATAGTCGCCGAAATTACTGACTCTTGGTTGCGTCCTCTTCCAGATCACCTAAGTTGAAATCAGAAGAGTATGAATGGTGAGGGATCTGTACAATGCTCACTGTTGTGCCATACCATGTGAAAATGTGAGGGATCTTATCATGGCCCATTTGGACGCAAGCATATCGACCGATATACCGGAATATCAAATTCCGAAGACGATATCCATTGTTTGTGTGCGACATCGAAGGATGGAATTGGAATTCTGATATTCCAATTTTACCCAAAAAACGGGCATATTGTCTTCCACTTGAAAAGGTGGAATTGGAATATCGGGCTCGCATTCTGGTTTCCAAATGCCAATTTTGAAAATGTCGTCGGGTCCGCGTGGGTTTTATGATTTTTGACATCCGCTTTATTACCTTGTTTTGACATCCGCAACGGTTATTATTACATCGCGTGTTCGTTGGAAGCCCTCTCTGGTTCGAGCTGCATCTTCCTGCATCTTCTTCGAAGCTTCATCTTCCTGCATCTGGTTCGAAGCTGCATCTTCCTCATCCGTTTATCTATTGTATGTATACTCCCTCAACCATTTATCTGCATTTGTATTCGTTTCTGCATTTGTATTCATCCATTTATCTTTATGGGTAACTAGTGTAAATGGTACATTCATGGACACCCAGTGCCTAATTGGTTAAAATGTTACATACATGGATACCCAATTTCTGTAGTTGTGATTAAATTGGTACATAACAGATTCCCAGTGCCAATAAGTGGTTAAAATGGTACATTCATGGATACCCAGTTCCCGTAACTATTTTTAAATAGTTTATTCATGGATTCCAATGCCCATAGCTGGTGTAAATGGTACATTCATGGATTCCCAATGCCCATAACTTGTGTAAATGGTACATTCATGGATCCCCAATGCCCATAACTAGTTAAAATGGTCCAATGCCCATAACTGGTTTAATGGCACCTTGTTTCCGTAGGAGAACCAGCTATAGAATAGGAAAATTATGCAGATTGTACATCCATGGACAGTTAACTCTATAATAAAAAATCTCCTACCTTCCGTCAGCCATGAGCCACAGGCCTGTAGGTACTTCTCTCTCTGTATGATTTGGATTGGATGCCTCTTTATATACACTTTCACCCATCTTAATTTCCCCAAATGTATGCCAAATACTTTTCCCCAAGCAGTGATACCTGATAATGGAGTCCAAGAAATGTTTGGGATTGCAGCTTCCCATCCCTCTACAAAACCAAAGGGCTCCCCTACCCCTTCCTCCCATTCAGGGCATACAGAAGATCTCTGATTTGGAAAGAGTTGGGATTCTGGGCAATGGCAGCCAAGGCATTGTGTACAAAGCCCTCCACTGCAAATCATCTTCCTTCTACACCCTCAAAGTCATCCGCCTCGACCATGATTCACCCCTCATAACAAGGGAGATAAACATCCTCAGGAAAATCGATTCTCCCTATGTTGTCAAATGTCAGGGTATTTTCCATGAGGGAGGAAACATTAATTATGTTCTGGAGAATATGGATGGAGGCTCCCTTGCTGATTTGTTGAAGCACAAGACAAAGATGACAGAGTCCTTTAATTGCTAAGGTTGCCAGACAAGTGTTGGAGGGATTGAAATACCTTCACAATGACTGTCCCTTGTGTAATTGCCACTTTAATGTATTGGTATTGAACCACATTAATGCTTTTCTTCTTGATAATGTTATCATTTGCTCAAGAAGAAAAGCATTAATGTGGTTCAATACCAATAGGCAATACATTAAAGTGGCAATTACACAAGGGACAGTCACTGTGAGATGTCCTTAGTTGTGATTGTCCTTACAGTGAGTGTACATTATCATGTTGTCTTTAGAGTGACTATCCTCATTTGTTGAAGAAGAAATGCATTAATGTGGCAATTACACAATGGACAGTCACTGTGAGATGTCCTCATTTGTGACTGTCCTTACAGTGAGTGTACATTATCATGTTGTCTTTATAGTGACTGTCCTCATTTGTTGAAGAAGAAAAACATTAATGTGGCAATTACACAATGGACAATCACTGTGAGATGTCCTCATTTGTGACTATCCTTACAGTGAGTGTACATTATCATGTTGTCTTTAGAGTGACTGTCCTCATTTGTTGAAGAAGATGTAGGAAGATGCAGCTCGAACCAGAGAGGGCTTCCAACGAACACGCGATGTAATAATAACCGTAGCGGATGTCAAAACAAGGTAATAAAGCGGATGTCAAAAAACATAAAACCCACGCGGACCCGACGACATTTTCAAAATTGGCATTTGGAAACCAGAATGCGAGCCCGATATTCCAATTCCACCTTTTCAAGTGGAAGACGATATGCCCATTTTTTGGGCAATACATTCAAGTGGCAATTACACAAGGGACAGTCACTTGAGATGTCCTCATTTGTGACAAGGACAATCACAAATGAGGACATCTCACAGTGACTGTCCCTTGTGTAATTGTCACTTGAATGTATTGCTATTGAACCACATTAATGCTTTTCTTCTTCAACAAATGAGGAAAGTCACTCTAAAGACAACATGATAATGTACACTCACTATAAGGATAGTCACAACTGAGGACATCTCACAGTGACTGTCCCTTGTGTAATTGCCACTTTAATGTATTTTGCTATTGAACCACATTAATGATTTTCTTCTTCAACAAATGAGGACAGTCACTCTAAAGGCAACATGATAATGTAAAAATACATTCAAATGGTAATTACACAAGGGATAGTCATTGTGAGATGTCCACATTTGTGACTATCCTTGTCACAAATGAGGACATCTCACAATGACTATCCCTTGTGTAATTGTCACTTGAACCATGCGAATGCTTTTCTTCTTGAACAAATGAGGACATTATCAAGAAGAAAAGCATTAATGTGGTTCAATACCAATAGGCAATACATTAAAGTGGCAATTACACAAGGGACAGTCATTGTGAGATGTCCTCATTTGTGATTGTCCTTACAGTGAGTGTACATTATCATGTTGTCTTTAGAGTGACTGTCCAAATTTGTTGAAGAAGAAAAGCATTAAAGTGGCAATTACACAATGGACAGTCACTGTGAGATGTCCTCATTTGTGACTGTCCTTACACTAACTAGACATAATGAAACTATTGTTTCTCAAGCAATCTCGGCTCACAAGAATAAAATTGGCCTTGTTCTAAGTGATAGAAAAATTTAATCTTTACAAAGAGTTGAGAATTCTGGTTACACACAATGCACATCCTCCTATGTAGCCGCTTGTTACTCCAAGTGATGATAATGCTCACTCTTTCAAAAAATAAAGAGTATTGTCCTAATGCTTTTTCTTTGATATTTCTAGGAATGTCAATTTAGTAGCAAACATTGTGTTTTGTTTTAATCACTTTAATAAGTATGGTTTGTCAAACTGTGCTTTATTTTAATCACTATAATAAGTATGGTTATCCAGTGTTGTTAGCAGCCTTATGAATGTTTTCAAGTTTCTCAAAATGTAATGACTCTTATTTAATATATCAAGTGCAAACCCATCCACTTTTGTTGAAAAATATAATGGTTTACTTGACAAATTATCTAAAGATAAGGATAAGGCTATAAATATGTTTTATTAGGATTCTAATCATGAAATGGTGCCATGATGGCATTTCCAATTCTTTTGCCATGACTTGAAAGATTTAATATCAACATTTTAAAAATCATTAAAGAGAAATAACATTAATAGTAGTTTGAAATTCTCGTAGTTTTAATTGAAGACTTGGACTTCCTTTTATATTTCAATAGAAATAATTTTCCTCCTAGAGAATTTACTTGGATTCATAGTCTTGTAGCCTTCAAAACCTTTTTGATCAAAAAGTGCTTTGAATCT
Organism: Chamaecyparis obtusa; assembly: GCA_027943335.1. NCBI lineage: Eukaryota > Viridiplantae > Streptophyta > Pinopsida > Cupressales > Cupressaceae > Chamaecyparis > Chamaecyparis obtusa. Next base: position 2,237,617 of record BSBK01003644.1, on the reverse strand, counting down.
AGACTAGTTCCCTCATGATACTTAGAAAGACGATATCTGCTTCTCTCTAGGGTAGTCACAAATGAGGACAGCCACTCTAAAGACAACATGATAATGTACAAATAAATTCAAATGGAAATTACACAAGGGATAGTCACTGTGAGATGTCCTCATTTGTGACTGTCCTTGTGTAACCACATTAATGCTTTTCTTCTTCAACAAATGAGGATAGTTACTCTAAAGACAACATGATAATGTACACTCACTGTAAGGACAGTCACAAATGAGGACATCTCACAGTGACTGTCCATTGTGTAATTGCCACTTTAATGCTTTTATTCTTCAACAAATGAGGACAGTCACTCTAAAGACAACATGATAATGTACACTCACTGTAAGGACAGTCACAAATGAGGACATGTCATAGTGACTGTCCATTGTGTAATTGCCACATTAATACTTTTCTTCTTCAACAAATGAGGACAGTCACTCTAAAGACAACATGATAATGTACACTCACTGTAAGGACAGTCACAAATGAGGACATCTCACAGTGATTGTCCATTGTGTAATTGCCACTTTAATGTATTGCCTATTGGTATTGAACCACATTAATGCTTTTCTTCTTGATAATGTCCTCATTTGTTCAAGAAGAAAAGCATTCGCATGGTTCAAGTGACAATTACACAAGGGACAGTCACTGTGAGATGTCCTCATTTGTGACAAGGACAGTCACAAAAGAGGACATCTCACAGTGACTATCCCTTGTGTAATTACCATTTGAATGTATTTGTACATTATCATGTTGTCTTTAGAGTGACTGTCCTCATTTTTGACTGCCCTTCTAGTGAGTGTACATTATCATGTTGTCTTTACAGTGACTCTCCTCATTCAAGTGGCAATTACACAAGGGACAGTCACTATGAGAACTTCTCATTTTGTGAAATTACACAAGGTACTTTCTTGTCTACATATGTTGTATACTCAACCTGCAACTCTATTCTTATGCATTATAGTTGGGTGTTTTCTTATGTTGTTTTATTGGTATTTTTAGGTAATTCAATGGATCTCATTGATGATATTGATGATGAAGATAATATTGAAATAGAAGGAGAGATTATGAGGAGGACAAGAGTCTTGCCTATTGTTGTAATTGTTCTTGCCACCCTTGTCGTGTCCATAGCGGAGTGTATAAAAGAGGGTAGTCGAAATATGCGTAAGCGCACAAGAGATGCAATTCCTTTTTATAAGCGTGTTATCAAGTCCAATGAGACAGATTGCCATGACCAAATACGCATGACTAGATGATCCTTCTTTAAACTAGCGAATATTTTAAGGCAAAAAGGAAGCATCAGAGATACAGAATTCATCACAATAGAAGAACAATTAGTCATGTTCCTCCATACTCTTGGCCACAATTTGAGGAATCGTAAGATTGCCCATAACTTTGGGCACTCTGGAGAGACAGTAAGCCGATACTTCCACAAGGTCTTGAGGGCTATCTTGGCGCTCCATTCGGATTATTTTATACCCCCTGGTCCAAACACTCCTCGAGAAATCAGTGGGAAGATCCGTTTTGATCCATTCTTTAAGGTATATCTCCCAGTGGTTTAATTTTGTGTAGAGTTGTAATCCTATTATTGCATGTTCATTACACCTATGATTTATCTGACTACAGGACTGTGTGGGAGCAATGGATGGATCGCATATACCAGTCACTATCGATGTCAACCTGCAAGCTAAATATCGTGATAGAAAAGGCAACTTGTCACAAAATGTTATGGGAGTGTGTTCATTTGATTATAAGTTTCAATACATCCTTGCTGGTTGGGAAGGGTCTACTGCAGATAGTCGTGTTCTAGCTTCAGCTCTAGCTAGAGTTGATCCATTGGTAGTTCCCCCAGGTTTGTAAAATATGATTATATTATTGAACCATACAAAAAATAAGACAACGTTATGACAATGACATTTTGTTTGTTTAGGTAAATATTATTTGATCGATGCTGGATATCCTAACGTACCAGGATTTCTCACGCCTTATCGGTGCACACGCTACCACCTAAAGGAGTTTTCAAGAGCAAACCCAATAAACACCTCACACGATTTGTTTAATCATCGACACTCCTCGCTTAGGAATGTAATAGAGCGTACAATTGGGATATTGAAGCAGTGTTTTCCTATATTGAAGCATGCGACATCTTATCAAATCAAGACACAAACACATATTGTTTTGGCATGTTGCATACTTCACAACTTCATTACGATAGAGGACGACCTTCCATCTGAGGTAGAATTTGAAGAGGAAGATGGTCGTGATGGGATAGATGTACCAGTGCTTGAGACATATGGGTTGAGCCAGTGTGAAAGAGATGATTGGGCCAATTTTCAAGATGAAATAGCAAGAAGGATGTGGGAAGACTATAGATCTTGATCTTAGTCGGTTGAATAACTATTATGGCAATGTTTAAACTAATGTCAGATTTCATAAATTTCACAAACTGATACTATACATTAATAAAAGCCGTTATGCCATATTTAGTGTTGTCATGTTATATTCAATGTTGTTATATTTAATGTTGTCATACTATATTTAATATTCTCATGTTATGTTTAATGTTGCTATATTTTATATTTAATGTTAAGTCATGTTATATTTAATATTGTCATGTTATGTTTAATGTTGCTATATTATATGACAAGGACAGTCACACATGAGGACAGTCACTGTAAAGACAACATGATAATGTGCACTCACTGTAAGATGTCCTCATTTGTGACTGTCCTTACAGTGAGTGTACATTATCATGTTGTCTTTAGAGTGACTGTCCTTACAGTGAGTGTACATTATCATGTTGTCTTGAGAGTGACTGTCCTCATTTGTGACTGTCCTTACAGTGAGTGTACATTATCATGTTGTCTTTAGAGTGACTGTCCTTACAGCGAGTGTACATTATCATGTTGTGTGTGCATCAGATATGTCTATGGATGGTGACGTTCAAGTTATCCAAGCAACTTCTTCTTCCAAGAAGGTGTTCTGGACAAAAGAGATGGAACGCAAGTTGCTAGACTTGCTATAGGAGCAAGTGCAGCTTGGAAAGAAAGCTGAAGGGGGTTTCAAGAAAGAGGCTTGGATAGCCATCGAAAGGAGGTTCAATAATGAGATGAAAATGAAGCTATCGAAGGAAAACTTCAAGAACAAGCTGAAAACTTGGAAACAAGGGTATAGAGTTATGAAAGACTTGAGGAATACAAGTGGCTTAGCTTGGAATGAGACTACCCAAACTATGGATGCTGATGATAGTGTTTGGGACGAGTTGTTGAAGGTAACATGGTCTTCAAATCTCCTTTTAAGTTGAATATATCTTTTTAAGTAATGAAGGACCAATAATGAATTCAATTGTTATGCCATGATACAGAGAAAGGAATTTAAAAATGCCAGAATGTATAAGAGGCAGCCATTTCAATACTACAATGAATTATCCTGTATTGTTGGGAATGACATAGCTGAGGGTACTGTAGCTGCAATAGCTCAAGAGACGGAGGAGGATTTCATTGATGATGAAGATTTCAGTTATCATGGTATGGATAATGCATGTTTTGAGACTGCTACTGATTTGTCTAATGATGATAATGAATCTATTGATACACCTACATCGAACCAATCTACTGCAAGCAGCAAAGATAACCCTTCAACATCGTCAAGGAGGCAAAAGAGGAGGAGGGGAACATTGGCAGGTTCGTTGGATTTGATTTGTGAAGTGATCAAAGATCTGTTTGCAGGCATTACATCAGGCCTTGCACAACCTCTGAAAGTGGATAAATCATCTAGTTTGAGAAATGAGGCAGCGGAGTTGCATAAAGCACTTAAAGCAATCCCTGGCCTTTGCGACTCTACTATAATTGAAGCATACGAAAAGTTAATGCATGATCCACAATCAGCCGCATTGTTCTTGATAATGGATGAAGGGGAGAGAATCCAATATATGAAATTAAAGTTTGGACTTTAGTTGATCGATGTTTATTAGGTCTTCTGTTTAAAATCAAAACTAATGTTTAAAATCAAAACTAACTAACGTTTCTTAACAGTTTCTTAACTAATGTTTAAAATCAAAACTAACTAACGTTTCTCTCCATTAAGACTATGTAATGCAGTATGAAGATATTTGATAGAATGAATGGAATGTCATTGGTTTAAGTTGAACTACTAATCCATTTTCAAGTGTTGAGAGTTGTGTTGAAGGGTTGTGCTTGGAAAAGTTGATGTTGTCTTTTAGATTTCAAATGCAATTGGTTTCATGTAATTTTGTTAAGTTTTGAGCAAGATATGATAAAAATACCATTGGCTGCCTTGAAAGTTTGTTTTTTCTAAAAGTTACAATTTGAAAATAGGCATGGTATGGCTCTGTATAGTCTGGTACGAACCTTCACATGATTGATAACGTTGATATTGTCTTTTACCTTTCAAAGACAGTTGGTTTCATGAAATTTCATTGGATTTTGATTAAGTTATGGTATTTTTCATGTTGATTGTCTTGACCCTAACTAGGATTTCCAGCGAGAGTAATAAATTCATAACCAGAGTTTCCACGGTTGAAAATTGATTAGGATCTTGTATGTTAGGTTGAAGCACTCCTTCCTTTGCATTATTATTGGTATTAGAGCCAAGATCATGCTAGGATAATCATGTAAACAGTAAAATTACTCTACAGCTGTTCATTTTATGTACTCTTTATGTATCTGATTTACAGATTTATCCATGACACAAATGAGGACATCTCACAGTGACCGTCCCTTGTGTAATTACCACTTGAATGAGGACAGTCACTGTAAAGACAACATGATAATGTACACATACAATGAGTGTACATTATCATGTTGTCTTTATAGTGACTGCCCTCATGTTGTATATTCTTCTCTGTAGATGCTACTGTGTGCTAGGGAAATTCTTAGAATTGTTGGTATATTCTTAGAACTTGTTACACCTGGGATATTCTTCTCTGCAGATGCTACTATGTGCCGTGGTCCAAACAGGCCCATAAATGTGGTTGAATAGCAATACATTCAAGTGGAAATTACAAATATTATAATGTATCTATCTAGTCCTCATGACTGCTCATGACAGTACAAGTGATTTTTTTTGGGGGTGGGGAAAGGTTCGAGACTTTCAGCTATATGAAGAATCCTTTCTACCTAATACAAAAATGCACCCCATAAAACATCTGATTGGTTTGAGTATCTTTGAACTATTTGGGTCTGTTGACAACACTAGACCAGTGTCTACAGAATGACTAATTTCATGCAAGACAATGGCTCTATCTGACAGAGAGTCCATGCTAGGCTTCATGACTTGATACATTTTACGTTGCCTTTGGGTGAAGATAGGGAACTGTAACTAGTATCAGTATTGAACATGCTTTTACTAGAACTGCTTGTGCTAATGAATCAGAGCAAAATTACCTTTGTCCTCGTTGAAATACATGTTGCATATATATATATATATATATATATATATATATATATATATATATATATATATATATATATATATATATATATATATATATATATATATATATATATATATATATATATATATATATATATATATATATATATATATATATATATATATATATATATATATATATATATATATATATATATATATATATATATATCTTGACACGTACATATGTGTTTCTCAATCATGAATTGGGTGTTTGCCTGTCAAGCATCAATTTGGTCTCTAGGAATTGTGCACTCTCTCTTACTTTTGAAAAAGCATTTGAGCACTGTGCTAACTAATGAAAACTCTCTATTTTGAGGCCCATAAACTGATCTTTTTACAGAATCTTGACCATAAAAAAAGAGAGTGATGGAACTCAATCCTCTTTGAATGAGGTCCCACCTGCTCTGCTTTTGGGTCACTGCACTATATAATGAAAGTGCTCATTATTGGCCACTTCCTTCACTGTTGTTTAGAATATGCTCAAGAGACCTACTGCCATTTTTTGGATACTGTCCAAAACAACACCCAAATCAAGGGGAGCAGTATGCAGCACAAGGGGATGGGAATAATATGAAAAAGAGTGAATTTAGTACAATGAGGAGGACAACAGAGACCAGTTCTGGGTAAAACAACAATGAGGAGGACAACAGAGATGCCTTTAAAGGGTAAAACAACAAATATAAGATTTTATAATACCATTTCAAATATGATTTGTTTTATTACAAATTAGAAGTATCAGGCTTGTCATGTTCATCTTTTTCTTCATTTCCTACAAACTCCATTTGAAAAGGAACACACCCTTCCTTCATGAGATAACTTTTCCACCAATCCACTTCTGAAGCATTCACAAACCCTATCCACTTTTGGAGAAAGGATCACTAGTTTTACAATGTCTGACCCAGAAGAAAGAGCATAATTATTCTCATTTGCATAGCCCACTAGATAAGGAACACAAATTGTGGCTTCAACTAAACCATTATATATCTCTTTCGAAGAGCTATATAACAAGGGTGTTTAGGAATACATACAATATTGAATGCTTGGAGCAAGGAAAAAGATGAAATGGATACACTAGTGATAGATAACAAGGTGTTGACATTTTGGTTTGCCATGGGAGACAAAGTGAAAAGATGTATGGTATGTGAGGCAAATTCATCTTCTACCACAAAGTCCCTATTTAATTCAAAACCAAATATAACACAAAAGCCATTCCTATTTTGTATAGTTTCTCCACACATATTTAGCATAGAAGTTTCTAGTTTAATTCTAGAAATAGTTTGTAGAGTGTCTGGTTCATGTGTGTGAGCCTACTTCATGTGTGTGGATTATAAGCATGCGCTATCAGAGTGTCTGAATATTGAGTGTCTTATTGCTATTGATATTGTTTAATTTTGGGATTGTTGATATAGGTGCATTATTGAAATCAGTTTGATGGCTCTAATCAATGTGCCAAGCTGTCGATGTGGTGGTGGGCAGTGCCAGTTGAAGATTTCACGGTCAGTGGAGAACCCTGGATGACAATATTGGTGTTGTCCAAACAAAAAAAAGGTTGCTAATGTGTATATATTTAATGTTTGTAATGTAACTACTATTTATTATATTTAATGTTTGTAATGTAAATAGTATTCAATACTAATGTAGATTGGGCATCGCAGGGCTATCATGATTGTGGGTACTTTAGATGGGTCGATGACAACCCATCTACATCTATTTGCCCATCTCCAGTTATCCACGATCCAGACATCTACCCATCTCCACTCATCCACAATCCAGGATTTGAGTGCAATAGTTGTCAAGCTAGGACAAACAAAATTAAATTTTTACGATGCCTTCTCTGTATTGTAATTGCATATCTTTTGTGCGACCATATGCGTAAATGAGCTCAAGAAGTATTCAGTTTTGTATTTTGATATTGTAATATGTGGAGATGAGTTCAGGAACTAGTCAATTTTGTATTTTGATATTGTAATATACGGATATGAGCTCAGGAATTATTCAATTTTGTATTTTGATATTATAACTAAATATTATAATATGGATATGGCATAACTCCTCTTCGCCCCAAGTGCGCATATATATGGTCCACATAGTTTTTTTCACAATAATTTTTCATGTTTATGGCTTAGGTGAGCCCCAATCTGGTATTAGTCACATGATTTAACGTTGTTTTCGTGGTTATTGTTTTGTAGAATTCTAACCCAGGTTTGTAGAGGAATTTTGAGGTTAACATAGATATATCATGTATAAACTCATTTAATTGGTCATGTTTTTATCTTGACAAGCGTGGATCATTCAGGTAAGAATCAAAGGGGGTCATAGAAGGTAATAATAATTAATAAGATTTTTTAAAAAAAACTCATACAAAAGTGAGCAACTGAATGTACTTCATTGGTGTACTAACAAAAGCACAAAGTAGTTGTATGTTCTATGTATGCAGTGCCTAGAGACAAAAACAAGAGTTCGGGCATGACAGAGCGTCAAAGACTCATCAGACTAAATTATAACATTGTATCTGCATTATGTAAAATGAGGAATGCCTCATTCAAGTTGTAACACAGTATCTGCATTATGTAAAATGAGGAATGTCTCCACTGTATCTGCATTATGTAAAATGAGGAATGCCTCATTCAAGTTGTAATTTTATATCAGGTCATGACTTTGTGGGGCTAGACCGGAGGTTTTCTTCACCCAGCTCTTTCCTACCGGTGCTCCTATTGAGCTGGGTTGGCAACATTTTGTAAAAAATAAATGACTTGTTTATAAATTTGTGTATTTTGGGTCTACATATTTTATAAATTTGTATAGGATTTTTTTTTTAAAAAAAAAGTTATACAGAATGTTAAAAATTTTATAAACTTATAAACATAATTTTATTTCAAAATATTATAAATATTCAAAATCGCATACAAATGAAATAAAATAAGTATTCAAAAACAAAATAAAATATTATTATATTATTTTATTGCAAAAATAAAATAAATATTCAAAAACAAAATAAAATATTATAATATTATTTTATTACAAAAATAAAATAAATATTCAAAAACACGAACAAAATGTGAAAAGCATCATAACATTTGAAAAAATCAAAAATTGTTATAAAGAAATTAAAAACAAATTCTCATTCAGTGCATATTCCAATTCCAAAATGTGGCACCCAAACGCGGAAAATACATCTTCTCGGTCATCTTCCAGGTGCGTCCAAATGGGTCGAACACATATTCCGGATATCATTTTGAGGATATGATATTCCAGAATTGCAGCATATTCCATAATTGACTATATCCGGCATTCCGTATGCCTGCGTCCAAACACCTACATCGAAAGCCAGGAACTTCAGAGATTTAAATAACGTGGAAAAATGAATTATGTATATTAATAGGAGATAAATCTATTTTTCTATTTTTCTTTTTTCTCTAAAAATCTAGTAAGCTAGGGAGTTTAGAGATTTAAATAATGTGAAAATGTAAGGAAATTTTATGGTAATTTTGACACGTACTAATATATATCAAAATTATTTTTCCATTTTTCTTTTTTAAAAATCTACAAAGAAATCTTTTTTTTTTTGAATTAACTATAAGGAGATCAAAAGATCAAAAAAATAAACAACGAGAGTTCACAGCAGGAGAGGCTCAACCTCACCCACACATGTCAATGAAGAGTTCTACAGGAAAATACAGTATTTAGATAGTAACATATTAAGAAAGGAAATCACTATTGTTATCAACCCAGGTGGTCCAGCCCCCAGGGCCTTCCATCCAAACAATGCTTTTCTTGTCTTGGATTTGTTGCAGGATCGCAATTTGTCTATCAGTGGCATTCTTGTTGCTATTGATCTCCTTAGTGAGTTTTTTCAGCATTTCTTCAAAGTTGAAGAAATTATCCATGTGATTCCTTCGGTCATATCCGTCCTTCAGCTTATAAAGAAACATGGTAGAGTGCCCCATATGCAAGAACCTTTTGAGCTTCTTCTTTTCCAAGGTCATGTTCACGTTCACTTGTGATGAAATTTTAAAATGTGTGAGTTTTCAAAAAAACTCAGTAAGGGATCTAGGGGAATCTTGGTACCTCTCTTCATTTCTGCATTTCCAAAGCTGCCAGAGAATGTTAGAAGAAAGCATGTGCCAGAAAATATTCATATCACTTTTAAGATTATCAATAAAACTAGTGACAATTTCAAAAGTAGTAACACCCGTAGGATAATAAATACCAAACATTTGCCAAATGCTTTTGGCAAAAGAACAGTCAAAAAAGATATGTCTGCTAGTTTCCAGACCCCGCAAAAAGAGCAAAGGGGGTTGTTGTTATGATCCTTCATAATAGGCATCCTGTCGAGAAGCAGTAACCATTTAAAACACTTGATTTTGTGTTCAATAGGAGCGTTCCACAACCTGTTCGGATGCTTTTTCCAAATGCCGTCATCAAGATTAGAGTACCAAAGTCTGTTAATATGGTCAGTAATGTTGTTGGTAACAACAATAATATTATATATGTTTTTAGCTTTAAGTCTTTCCAGAATAGTACCATCTGGCCACTACATCTTGAGGAGTCTTTGAGAATCTACATGGTAGCAAGGAGGCAGATCTTTGCTGGCTTTAACAATCAGATTATAGGTTTTCTTTTGAGAGGGAGGAATATTGTATTGAGAACTAATATCTTCCCAGCTAATAAGCTTATCATTCTCAAAAAGAGAGATGAGTTGAGAAATTCCTAGATTGTTCCAATATTTGGCAGAGCAGCCTTGGGAGAGGGCAAGAGGTTTACCCGCAAAGTGCAAATTCCACCAAATGGATCATTCACCATAGAGGAGATTTTTATCAAAGAAGGCTCTATTAGTGATGAATTTCTTAGTGTGTTCCCAAGCTTTCCAAATAGTTTTAAAGACCAAGGAAACCTGTACTAGGATAGGGAAGTCACCCATAATAATATCACAGAAGGAGATATTCTTCCAAGTTCTAGCTTTTTTAGGGATCCCTCTTTCAATATTGCATCTAATAAGGACCTTCCAAGGTTCTTCCCCCTCCAGAGAGTGAAAGATCCATTTGGTGGCTAAAGCAGTGCCTTGAGTTCTAATGTTCTTTATGCCCAATCCCCCAAGGAGCTTGTCAGCTTGACACCAATCCCATTTGACAACATGAAATTTATTATTACCCTTCCCATCAGACTAGAGGAAGTTCCTAATGGTCTTTTGAATCTCCAAGATTTGATAGTTATTAAACATCTAGGCAAAAGAGTAGTAAACATTGTAGGATGAAAGAATCTTTTGGCAAACCTGGACTCTGCCAGTGAGTGATAAGGACCTGTTGTGCCACTTGTTAAGTTTATTAAAAATCTTATTCTTCACCCAGAGCCACATGTCTTTAAGAGAGGGATCAATGGAGAAGGGGATGCCCGGGTAGCATACAATCTTTTGAGGGCCTCCCCAAAGGAAACCAGAGTTGGCAAACCAGTCAGGGGGGTGCTCGGACCAGCCGAGGTAGATGGATTTGGAAAGAGAGATATGGGAGCCAGAGATAGCGCAGAAGGTGTCAAGCTTGGCTTGAAGGGCATTAACATTGGCCTCATTGACTTCAAAAAATAAGGAGGTGTCATCAGCAAATTGGCAGTTCAAAAGATCAGCTTGGTTGGGAAGGGTTATACCTTTAACAGTAGGGGAAAGCGAGTTGTCCTTAAGAATGTAAAATAAGGCATCAGAGGCTAAGACAAATAGGGCAGGGACAAGGGGGCAGCCTTGTCTAATGGATCTGCCAAGAGGGAAGGTGGTTGATAGGGAGCCATTGACTTCAACCTGGGCTAAGGCATCCTTGAGAAGGATCTTGACAAGGTTACAGAATAGAGGGGAGAAACCATAGGCTTCTAACATCATGAGGATGAAGTCCCATTCAATACGATCATAAGCCTTTTCAAAATCAAGGAGTAACATAGTGGCATGCTAATTCGAGAACTTGGACTAGCTCATAGCTTCCTAGCTAGTAATAAGATTTTCAAGAATATAACGACCTTTGATGAAGCCCATTTGGGTGGAGTTGATAAACTTCAGGAGAATAGATTCAAGCCTCAAAGCTAAGATCTTAGCAAGAACTTTATAGGAGACATTAAGGAGGGTAATAGGTCTCCAATTTTTTAGGAGAGCCTTATCTCCCTCCTTGGGGATAAGTTTTATAATGCCTTTTTTAATGAGGCAGCCAAGAGTTCCCTTGTTGTAAGCATCAGAGTAAAGATCATAAAGATCCTTGCATATCCAGTCCAGATTAGATTTATAGAACTCACTAGAGAGACCATCTGGGCCAGGGGCCTTGTTTTTCTTCATAGTTTTAATAGCCTTTTCAATTTCTTCAAGGGATATATTCTGATTAAGAAGTTGGTTGTCATCAAAGGACAAAACGTTGGGGATAAGACTTTTATATCTATGTCTGAGTGTTTTAGCTTCAGCAGACTCCTCAGCGGCAAAAAGATTACTATAAAAGTTGGCAAAAGCTTCTTTTATAGCCTCTTCCTGAGTGATCTCTTGATTATCAACAATAATTCTAGTAATGGATTCATTTTCTTGCTTTTGTTTGAGCAAATTGAAGAAAAACTTTGAGCCTCTGTCACCATTTTGAATCCAATGAGCCTGGGACCTTTTGGCTCCTTTGATTTTAATTTGCTGGTGGTTCCTGAGGTTGTTACAAGCCTCAGTAACATGCGCACAAAGAGTGAAATCTTGGGGATTAGACTAGATATTGGCTTTAGTAGATTGAAGTCTAGTAAAGAGGATCTTTTCCGAGTATCTGTAGTCCTTAGCTTTCTTTTGACCAATGGTCTTAAGGAGGTTGTGCCAGGAAGAAATATTATGGTTCCATAAGTCAATAGGGGAGAGGGAGATGAGGGTATTATGGTTAATATTTCTAATGAGCTGAATGGCAGCAAGGACATCTTCATCGTTCAGGAGAGAGTTGTTAAGAATGAATCTCAGATTAGCAGCCTTTTGTAAGGCAAGGGCACTAATGAGTGTGATACAGGCAGATATGGGGTGATGGTCTGAAAGAGAGGTGGGCAAAGCAGTGATCATATCCCTGCAGTTGTTAGGGAGAAATGAGAAGAAATTCTTATTGGCATAAAATCTGTCAAGCCTGGCATAAATTCTAGAAGGATTCTGCTAAAAATTGCACCAAGTGTGCCAAATGCACTTGTGGTTATTAGAATTGCCAGATAGCGGATCGAAAAGGAGTTTAGATGATTTGAATCTATTTCAGTGGAGACTTTCTTGGTCTTTCCAGGTAAAGGGAAGACCACCGGCCTTATCTTCTTGGTGCTCAATCATATTAAAATCACCCCCAAAAATCTAGGGGATATTGGGAAGCTCAGAGAGCTAGTTCCAAAGGGTCATCCGATCTCTATAGTCATTGGAGGCATAGATGGAATGAACAGCAAAGGGGATAGTATTATAAGATAGGGTAACCCATACAACCCTATTGCAGGGAGAAACCCTTATGTTAACAATATAGGGAGCCCATTTGGGATCAATCAGGAGACCCACTCCTCCTTTACCTCTGGTATGATTAGAGAGGATTTTAATGGCATCCTTCCAAATGAAGTTCAAGTTACTTTCGAGGATAAAATCAATAGGTTTAAGTTCTTGCATCATTAAAAAATCCAAATGATTGATAGAATCAAGGAACCGCTTAACAACATATTTCCTATCCGGGGATTCAAGCCCCCTAACATTCCAGGAAGTATAATTCATGATGAACTTTCTAGGAGAAGGGGACGCTTAGGGTCTGTGGACCCTACATTATCCATATTCACAGAGAGCAAGCCGTTCTTACCAGTTAAATTTTTATTTTTGGATCCTAAAGGGCGACCCCTTTTTTTTGATTGGGATAGGATAGATTTGTCATCCAAACCTTCATTGTCAGAGCCAGAAAGCATCACGCCTTCCATGTCATCAGTATTGGGTGAAGAGAGAGCTAAAATAGGTGGTGAAGTGATGGGTGAGGTAAGCTGACGCGTGTAGGAAATAGCAGGGGGGAGAGCAGTGTCAGGTGGTGAGGCAATGGGAGAAGTTGCGGAGGCTGAAAAATGCATGGAGGAAGCAACAAGATAATTTCAAGGGTAAAATCATCTATAATTTCTTTGAAAACTTTAGGTGTGAAGAGGAGGGGCCTGCTTTTATTAACATTGTTAGCGGAGGCCTTGGGTAATGGCGGATAGGAAGAGGAGTTTGGTGTGGACACAATAGCCAAAGACTGAGAGACAGGAGAGGCCCTAGGTCCAGAATTGGAGGGTGGGATACCATTTTTCTTTCATCATTTTTTCTTTTCCACGGTTTGGTACCCATCCTGAGAGTCTATATCAGCAATACATTGAGAGGAAAAGATCGGTTGGGGGGAGATAACTAAGGCATGCGAAGAAGAAGGAGTGGCTAAAATCTCAAGTGGTAGAGGAGTAGCTTGAGGAGTAGGGGAAGAGGCAGGGGGTGGAGGCAGTTGAGATTTAGGGGGTGCCCTCTTCGAGATAATTAGACAGTCCTTTCTGAGGTGACCTTCATTTTTGCAGAGAAAAAAAGCATTAAGACCCCCTAAAATTTCTAGAGGGCAGGAAAATAGTTCATCACCAAGGTTAATTTCCAGAGCAGCGGGGATTTTAAGACCTAGTTGGAGTGCAATCAGGGCTCTAGCATTCATGTGGGGCACCAATCTACTAGTGTCATCCATTTGAATGAGCTTACCTAGAGGCTCAAGGAGATGGGGGAGAAATCTCCAAAGAAAAGGTGGCACATTTTTAACAATAAGCCAGGGGGGGCTGAAAGAGTGAGAATTTCTTCATGGATAGCTTCGGGAGTCCAGGCCAGGGCATGGAATGAAGATGTTTCAATTGTCTAGTATTGCTCCTTAGAAACAGCTTGTTGAGCCTCTGAAGAATTAAAGAATAAAACAAATAAACTAGACTGAAGTTGTCTACAAAATGAAATATGATAACCAAGTTTTAAATTCCAATAATTATGGAGCCAGTCATCTAAGAACTTGCGCGGAGGGCATTTCTCAATATCAACGGTAGCAAAAAATATAGCAGAACCCTTTAATCTAGATTTTTCCTTAGCAATTTCATTGACCATATCCAAATTAGGAGAAATAGAGAGAGGGCGCAAGGAAACCCTAGATTCCTTACCAGATGTCTTCGTTTCATTTCTGATATGAAATCTAGCACCAGCACCCACGGAGAAAGCTGAAACAGCTTTGGAAAAAGACTTCGGTTTGACAACTGAAGTTGAACGGCAAGGTAAAGGCGAGGTTTTTGCATCCAGCTCCATAGGAGCCCTAGAAGATTGTGAGGCCGTATGAACGGCCTCTGCCGCGGGGCAAGTTTCAGACATATAAATTAAATGCACATAAAGGAAAGAGCACACTTGGCATGAGGCAAGTGAGCGAGCGTCGGCAAACACCGGAGAACCGGGAAATATAAAGATTGCCGAGAACACAGAAGCAGATTGCCGAAAAAGAGCAGATTTGAAATCTTTGGAATTTAAATAATGTAAAAATGAAGGGATCTTATGGATCTATATTAGATATGAAATTTTCGAACTACTAATAGGAAACCTATTTATTTTTCTAGTTTTCTTTTTTAATATTTAAAAATAAAGGAGATAGATTTTATTTTTTTTTCTCCTTTCTAGAAAATTCAGAAAGTAAGTAATCTTGAAATGCACTCTTAAGGTAAAAATCACTCTAGATCTAAAATTATGATTTGTCTTCCATTAATATATGTCAAAATTTTAGTTTCCATTGTGGTACATTTTCATATTATTTAAATCTAAATGGTAAATTTAGATTTTATTATTTTTATAGAGAAAATCTAGATTCTTATATATTTTATAGTTAGCTTGGAGATTTCTATAAAGTATAAGGTCTAAACTATGATTTTTATTTTTTCAATTGAATATTTAATATTTAAAACATGATTATGATTTAGATTATTTTTTACTAATGCATTCATTGATATATCTTTGACCAACATTTTTATTGTTTTGAAAGAAACGCTGTTATAAAAATTACAGGCAGGAGAATTTAGTTAAAATACCGGCAGAAGCGGTTTCAATTGGTGTTTGGTCCTCTCGGAGGTGAAGAAACAGTTGAGCTCCGTTGAGAACTTCCGATCGACTGTTCACGTCTTCCAACGCTAACTTTAGAGCAGTCTTTGTTATCTTTCCTGAGTAGGACGTAGAATCTACTATCACCCCTACATTGATATTCCTCTCCTGAGCGACATTAACGTTAACACTCACAGCTACTAAAACGCAGATAACTGGAAATATTAGCAGAGACTTAATCTTCAATCTCTTAATTTCCATCTTCTGTGCAAGACACGGTGTCAATCATAGTATAAATATATAATTTATCTGAAGCTACTTCAGCTTCTGCAAAGGAGCATTAAAATGTCATGGAAATCATTCTTTAGATTTGAGTAGTGTAAGGAATAATCTTTTCCCACAAGGCTTATGTTTTTCTGAGTTCCCATCGACCATCGATTCACGCGCGAAGAGTAGATGCTGACATCTGTAAAATAAATAATGTTCAAGCAAAAGTTTCCAAAATTGACTGGAAGTAAGCAGCTATTGTAGTCAACGTTCCCTCCAATGTTTTGTTTACTTGTTTGAATATCTCTGAATTTTTGGGCCCCATTTGAAATTTTGGCAAAGTCTTTAGAATCAAATTTTGTTTCAACGACTAAAAGAAAATATGTATATACGGTTTTAGGTCTTTGATCGTTACATTTGATTGTTCTGTGTAAGAACACAAGAACACCAAATTGATTAGAAATAAATGTTTGTCGTATTGAAATTTTTTACCCGTGTCAGTCAAAATAGAGCATTTCATAACAAAGTTTAAATTTGATAATAATTTTTCTTCTGAAAATATAACTAAAATTTTGATGAGATTGTATTATATGAAAAGAGAATTTTATGCAGACTTTTCAAATTGTTTGTTCAATTATTAAAACATATAAATATTATTTATAATGTAACTTTTGAAACTAAAAGATATTTTGATATCTATAATATAACTTTTTGTATAGTTAGGTATTGTTAGTGTATTTATTTAATTACACTTAGGCTTATTAAGCCTACTTATTTGTCCATGCTTATTTGACACTTGTCTACACAAATCGACAACATTTAGGAGTCTATTAGAGAGGTGTCAATTCCATTTTGACACCTCTTCCAAGTTTAGTGGGTTTTTTATTTTCCACCACTCATATTTGAGGAGTCCACCCCTCATTTTGTGGAAGTACTTGCACCTATTTGTAGTCCTCTTCTATGCATTATTGAATGGTCAACTTTGGGCTCTCACATTTTGTTATTGCACTTTTCTTTAATCTCTAGGTCCTATTGGTTTTTACATGGTATTATAGTTGATAAAGAATATTTTAAAGCCCATATCCTTTTGTGTTGTTACATCTCACCCCTAGCTCCATCACATTTGTTGGCCCTGTTCGACATTTTTTCCGTTGGTCATGGTTTGAGCTGAGGACCTTGTGCTTGTTCGTTGTGTGTCGACCAATAGTACCTTCGAGTACTTGTCTATCGACCTACTCACGACTATCTGCAAAGCATCACGTTAGCTATGGTGAGGTATGGAGAGGAGCATTGTGCCTTCTTCGTTGTGTTCATCTATGCATCCATTTCATTAATTGGTTTTCTGTTCATCTTTGGTTTAGGTCAGTGGCAAGCTATGGCGATTTTGAGAGTGCAGTCTGGGGTGGTTTGAAGGGTTTTCTTTTTAGCAGTCTAGCATGTCCAACGCACCTTTTTTTGACTCTAGCCCTTGGTCACATGGGTTTTTAGCCCCTAGTTCTTTCCAACCCCAAGGGGCTTAACTTTGGCCCATATTTTTTTTATTTTTGACAAATTATTTTTTGGTGGAGTTGGGTAAGTGCACCAAAATGGTGTGCAAAATAGTGGCCACTTTCTAAAAAAAACTAAAACCTTTGATAACCCACTTGGGTTATCCAAATCCACCACCAAACCTGAATACAAACCCTTCACGTCCTCCAATAGGTTGCATTGATGCCACACAAGAGGACCTTATCAATTGCCTTCAACATAATAGTTTCCAAATATCTATATTGGTTAATAGGTTGAGGTCCTCTATTTTTTAGCACCTCTCATCCCTTGCCACTTTCTTAGAGAGAATGGTCAATAGTGTGAATGACATGTCTAAGGAGGTTGTAGCATGGGCTTCATGGAGGGATAGATGCAGTGTATTTACGTCTATGGGTCGTCATATGATCAAGTGAAAAAAAGAGGATACATAAAGAATACATATATGCTCTTTTCACTGATCCTATTAGTAGTATCTCCGTAGAAGTAACTACAAATTGGTTTACCATACATCGGTGTGTTCATAATAGGATGAGAGCTACATTTTTGGATAGATGGTATATGGTTTTTGACCAAGCACCCTTTAATAATTTTTTGAGAAAGCTATATTATGAGTTTATCCTTAGCAAGAAGCGGAATTACTTTGACATCTAATAGTTCCAGGGTAGAGAGAGAGGCTTTGCATAGGATAGAGTTGGGGACCATAGGGTGGTAGAGTTGTAGCAAAGGAGGTGTCTAGATAAAAAACTATAGTTCATGTTGAGGTACTGGTAGTAGTGAAGGAGTCTATATATTTACAAACCCTTCAAGCAACTACACATTGATTGATGTCATTATTGAGCATGGCACATAGTTAGTCAATGCAGAGGGTGGATTAGCACCTGCACTACCTCCATCATCATCAGATGCTCCATTTGTCTCAGCCCAACCTATTGAGCATATGTACCCTAGCTATATTGGTATATGTGTAAGGGTAGATACTGATGCGAATGAGGATGGTTTGGCATCCCATTCTTGTACACATTGTGGGGGTATATGCCATAAATTTTTTGTTGAGGATGTTGCCCTCACAAATAACCTATTGATGATGGTATTTTCTATGAGACAGATGTAGGTAAGTTTATTTGTGTTTTGACATGTTATTAATTTTAATAATCTAAATCTTATAAAAGCAACTCTATTTTTATTTAGAAAATAAATTAAATTGATATATGAATAATATACATTACAGGGTGCAACAAGTGGTACTATGAGGACACCACAAAGTGCTCATTCAAATAGACGTGCACGGGTAGCTTCAATACTTGAGGTATAGTTATTAAATATTTATAAAAATAGGATAATTTAGTAGTCTCAAGATATCTTTTCTTAATATGTATATTTATTTGATGTTTTATACAGCTTGTCTGGGTTTCAGATGTCCAAAGTTGATGATGTGATGCTTTTTGCGATTGACTTTGGCCTAGAGAGATTTGTGGTATCATATTTTTCACACCTCTTGTTTATAATTTTAATTGAGCCCATGTGTTATCATATTCGTTTCCCTTATGGTGATTTTGTTTTTTCTAGCTTACCCCACTTGACTTGAAGATACCGGGATGAAAAAAGAAATACTCGAGGATATCAAAAGTACAAAAGGTTATTTAGTAAGTAATTTAAGGTTTTTTTTAAAAATGTATTATGATTAAACACGTACTTGTATACTGATGAATGCACATGTATTATTTATTTTATATACAGAAATAGTTGGGTTTTATAGAATTAATGAATGCACCAAATGTTGTTGATGTTCAGGAGCGGGAAGAGGTAATATTTTTATATTCACTTTCAATTGTATTTTTGTTTGCTCAAAATCTCTTAGAAATCCTTCCTCTATGACAATGATATATGTCATTATTTTCATATAGGAAATGGTCATAGCAGCCTCATCAGCGATGATCCTTCCTAAGAGTACATAAGAGCTATCTCAGGCTCGGGTATACATTATGTATGTATGTGTTAAAAATATGGATTTAGATATGAGTACATACATTTTTACTACTCAAACAGACAAGGACAAATATTTACTGCACTTAATTCTCTAATATTGTCAAACAGTCGGCAATTGCGTCAGTGTGTTTATTCTCAGCTACTATTCATTTTGAACATGTTTGACAATTTAATCGAACCACTACAAGATCTGTCAATCTAGGAAAATGTTGTACAATCCCACATGAAATTTTTGTCTTCCACATCACCTAAGATGAAATCAGAAGAGTATGAATGGCGAGGGATTTGCACAATGCTCAGTGTTGTGCCATACTATGTGAAAATGCAAGGGATCTGTTAGCTTTTAAACTTGTTCCCACACGGTGCCAGGTTTACACTATGATTGACAAACTGATTAGTCTTTGCTCCAAAGTCTAATAGGGAAAAGTGCCAATTGATGAGGACCGAGGGCATCCTCCTTCTGCTTTGAGCTCCACATCACTCAGGCAGGTAATGCTTCATCTGCACACTCATGACTCTTCTTGATGACTGAAAGGCTTGCAGATGTATTATTGTAGAATAGTTACCAGACTCCTATAGGTATCATGTACCCCAATGAAACCAAATCTGATGCGATAACCTGCTTGCATGCAATGAGTCTGATAACCAGAGACCTACACTAACAGTAAGAAAGGGAAAGGGTGGGACTGAATGGAAATGATTTGAAAGGATTGAAAGGACCACTGAGATATCCTAAGTCTCTGATAGACCAGTGCCTTGTCCAATGGGCCACAGAGTCAAATACCTTATTGCAAGAGAAAGCTATGCAACAAGAACACAATATACCCAATGTGTCGATGCCTTACATCAATCACACACCATGACCAAACCTCAACTTAACACCCACCTGTGCATTCAAGCATGCTATTACCATTCAAAAGATTTTAACCCTCCCCTTAGAAGAGACCTATGAATCAGACAATACATTAACCAGCATCCACTTGAAGACAAGCATGACCTATCCTTGATATTTTCAGCTCATACATGCATGAATACTAACCCTGAACCAGTTATCTCTATGAAGACAACTCCACTTGCAAACACTTAGGTAATGCAAATAGAAAGAATCAAACACCTTTGATGTATGATCAATGGACTCAAAATTCAAATGGAGATAACTTAGTAACAGTAACAGTATATCATATCCTCATACATAAGACAAATCTGTTGCAATATGCATCATATTCTCTGAACCAGCAATGGAAGAAGAACACCCTATATGCAGAGAGGAGAAATCTGTAGAACAGAACCTTTCACTCAAACCAGAAAGGAATTCTAAGCTGGAACCCATTCAAAGTCAAAATTTCTACAACTTATACCACTAGCTGCCCTGGAAACCCAAAATAGGTTGCAACAAGCTATGGACAGCTAGGGCTAGGCTTACAACGGCTAACCACAGCAAAATTTCAAAAAACCACTAGAGGGAAAACCAGCACCAGCCTGCAAAAAGCCTCGAGCAACAAAATCTATCCTTCACTAGGTACAAAACCATCATGCAGTCGACCACAGGAACCTTGGATCACATCGCAACAACCATCTCCATCAAACCAGTCAAATCAAGCTGCTGAAACCATCAATTTTGTTACCTCCTTATATCAACATCGTAGACTTCATCCCTTTCTCGGGCATCAGGAAGATTAATTGTAACAAAATCTCGGTTACATGTGCTCTTGGTTGCATGATCGCAAGGCATCAAACTCACCCTTGTGATCTGCATGAATTGTAATAGAGAGTCACACTTTTATAAAGGAAAAGGTCAACAACACACAAAATTTTTAACTTTAACGACATAAAAATGACATTTATGTTTAAAATTTGGAGATGATGTAAACTAATGAAATGTGTAAAAGTGGATGAAGTTTATGCCTATAATTTTTTTAATTTTTTTGGAACAAGAATTCACATAGTTTTTAAATTTTTTAAGTCCATTTTTTACTTGCTGAAAAACGAGGGTCTTGTCCGCACCAAAAAAGTATATACAAATAATCTTTTTTTCCTTTGATTTCAAAATATGTCATAGATAAAATGTATAGCTAGTGCAGAAAAGAAGAATAATTAGTTTTCAATTTATATTTTCTCTGTTATAACTACTCAAAGTTGAACATACCTAAAATCGACAATTTTCATCTCGCGTCAAATTTCCCCTATCAAATCTACACCATTCAGAAAAAAAATTACACACTCTTAAAGATAACTCTCTCCTCTAGTGTTAAATATAAATTTTCAATTTTTTTGATAAGTTTTACTATTTTTTTCTATTTTTGAAGCATCTTGTTCTCGAATGTTAAAATACCTACTTGCAGTATTTTGAAATTATAATATATTAGATCTACTTAAAATACTATAAAAATTATATAATGATAATCTTGACTCTATGCTCTAAAAAAGGGTATTTTTATATTTGTAAAAAAATATCATTAAAAATAGTAAGAGTTATTGAAACATCATTTTTCTGAAATAATTTTATTTCTTTAGTAATTGTTATAAAACATGCATTTAATAGATATTTCCAATTGGAAAAGGTGAGGAACTTATCTAACTTAGCTAGAATGAATCTAGCTAGATCATATGTTTGATAAAAAAATAATTTTAGTTATAAATACTCAAATTCAGCTATGCTGATAAGTTGTCCTGAAACGTGACACAGCTTTGTGCTTTTACCCGATCATGAGACCGCAGTCTCCTAGCCGTGGTCAATGGTCACAAACCCTTTGCAAAGTCCTCGACCATATCACCCCTCGGCGAATGAAAATCGAGCATGTCAGCAGCACAGCACCGTTGACCCACCCTAACTCCGCAATCGCGACGTCCGACAGTTAGTCGCATGATCGCATAGCCCGGAGACGGGCTATGTGAACATGCGACAACCTGCAAACACTACCTCTGCAACCGCATAACCATCGTCGCTGCTAACACAAGACGTTAGTTGCATGATCGCATAGCCCAGAGATGGGCTATGCGAACATGCGACTAACCGCCAGCAATTACCACCACTACCGCCAAACCTCAAACCCCACCTGGGCCCGCTCGATGCCACATGTCATCACGCCATTCACGATTCACACCCAGTCACAACACTGGACCCACGCTCTGCAAGCCTTACCTTTTGGGAAGATCAGACAGTGGTCGCATGATCGCAAAGGGGAAGAATATTCCTCACGCCATGCAGCAACCGTAGATCTCCCTACATTGTCAATCCACCTAAGAAAAATCGGGCCCACCATTCCGCGATCATGCGACTATGGAAAACTTAACCACCAACCAAGTCACTAGATGTTAGGGACTTAACTGCCAGGAATCAACGATCGAGAGAAAACCGCAAGTTGCCAGGTCACCGAAAGAAAACTAACCGCCAGGCAGCTGAACACTATGAAGAGCTGGGACCACGCAGACAGGTGGTAAGCGGTCGCATGATCGCATGTCAGAAAAGTCTGACATGTGGCCATGCGACAACCAATCAGAGCACACATCTCCGCCTCCCTTCTGACACCGGGACCACTGCGCTTGAAACAAACAGAATCAACGGTAGGCGCATGATCGCAAGGGGAAATAATATTCCTTGCGATCACATGCCGATCATCGATCTCCTTCCTCTGCCGCTTGAAGAACCGAGCCCCACCAACCATCGCACTTGTGCACTTAAGACCAAGGTCGAAAACACACAGTTTTCGCAATAGCGAAGGATCGAAAACACACAGGGTTTTCAACATTGACACAAAGGTAAAGAAGGATGCGAAAACATCGAGGATTTTCATGCAGGCCAAAAGGTCGAAAACATCATGGATTTTCAAAAACACTGTGGGTTTTTGACACTTAGGTAGATTTTTTTAAAATTGTTTCCTGCAGACCTTAGAACTTGAATATCTTTCTGGATTTGGCAAATTAGCTCATGCGATCTGGGCCAGAGCTTGGTGACACAGTGAAGAACACAGGGCAGGACACAATGAAGAACACTTGCAAGGGAAATAGGCCATTCTCATAAGATTTTTGCTATGACAGAAAAATGGCCTAACAGGATCTTATCATGCATGACACCTATTAGTCGGAGACAAATCTAGTTTCTTTCCTTTTTTAAAATTCACAAAGCCAGGAATTTCATAGATTTAAATAACGTGGGAATTTTTTTATGTATATTATTAGGAGAAAAATCTATTTTTCCTTTTTTTTTTCTAAAAATCTAGAAAGCGAGGGAGTTTAAAGATTTAAATAATTTGAAAATGTAAGGGAATCTTATGGATATGTATAGATGCCATGTGAAATTTTGGCATGTACTAATGTGAATCAGATATATTTTTCCATTTTTCCTTTTTGAAAATCTAGAAAAGAGTCTTTGGAATTTAAATAATGTGAAACTGAAAGGGATCTTATGAATCTGTATCAGATGTGAGATTTTGGCACTACTAATAGGAAACCTATCTATTTTTCCATTTTTCTTTTTTAAAGAATCTTGACATGCACTCTTAAGGTACAAAACACTCTAGATCTAAAACTGTGATTTGTCTTCCATTCGTACATGTGAAAAATTCAGGTTCTATTGTGGTACATTTTCACTTTATTTGAATCAAAGTGGTAAATAGAGATTTTATTATTTTTACACAGAAAATCTAGATTCTTATATATTTTATGATTAGCTTGGAGATTTCTACAAAGTATAAGGTCTAAAGTATGATTTTTATTTTTTCAGTTGATTATTTAATATTTCAAACATGAATATGATTTAGATTTTTTTTACTAATGCCTTCATTGATATATCTTTTATCAACATTTTTATTGTTTTGTAAGAAACGCTGCTATAAACAATACGGGCAAGGAGAATTTAATTGAAATACCGGCAGAAGTGGTTTCAATTGGTGTTTGCGCCTCTCGGAGGCGAAGAAACAGTTGATCTCCGTTGAGAACTTCCGATCGACTGTTCACATCTTTCAATGCTAACTTTAGAGCAGTCTTTGCTATCTTTACTGAGTAGGAAGTGGAATCTACTATCGCCCCTACACTAATATTCCTCTCCTGAGCCACATTACTTTAACACTCGCAGCTACTAAAACGCAGATAACAGGAAATATTAGCAGAGATTTAATCTTCAATCTCTTAATTGCCATCTTTTGTGCACGACATGGTGTAAATCATAGTATAAGATATATAATTTATTTGAAGCTGCTTCAGCTTCTGTGAAGAAGCATTGAAATGTCATGGAAATCAATTAGAGTTGAGTACTGTAGGGAATAAGCATTTCTCACAAGGCTTATGTGTTTCCGAGTTCCGATCGACCATCCATTCACGCGCAAAGAGGATTCTTTTGTTTTCTTGTTTGAATATCTCCAAATTTTTGGGCCCCATTTGGAATTTTGGTAAAGTCTTCGGAATCAAATTTTGTTTGAACGACTAAAAGCAAAAATGTATATGCAGTTTTAGGTCTTTGATCATTACGTTTGACTGTTCTATGTAAGAATACAAGAAGACAAAATTGATTGGAAATAAATGTTTGTCCTATTCAAATTTTTTATGTGTGTCGCTGAAAATAGAGAATTTCATAACAAAGTTTAAATTTGATAATAATTTTTGTTGTGAAAATATAATTAAAATTTTGATGAGACTGTATTATATGAAAAGAGAATTTTTTATGCAGACTTTTCAAATAATTTGTTTATTTATTAAAATTATTATTGAGAATGTAACATTTGAAACTAAAATATATTTTCATATTTGGAAAATTCTATGAATAATCTAACAGAAATTAGATTTAATAGATAAGGTTGAGCATCAAATTTAAATTTCAATCTAAATATTTTTTTGTTAAATGGTCTTTGTCTAAAATGGCAAAACAAGTGATGGTGTCCTACTAGATGGCCAAGTGAGACTAGATGGTATTTCAATATGAGTTGGAGAAACGTGTAAAGCAATATCATTATTGAGAAGAATGTTTTGCATTCTATGAAATTTGATGAAACCGACATTCTTCTCTTGTATGGCTATACTTTTCAGTGAATTTCTTAGGAGGATTCTGCAGAATACTCGAATGAAAGGGATTATTTGTGAGCGACATGATCTCTTAAACCAACAAAATTAAAATAAAACACACACGAAGTTTGTCCTTAGATTATTTAGTTCCCCCATATTTTTGGCACTTTATAGAAGAAGTGCTTTGCAAACACCGCCCCCCACCCCGAAAAAAAATAAATTTAAAAAATAAAATAAAAATAATGTCACTTTATAATGATAGTATGAGAGTGTGTCCATTGCATCTGATCTCTTTTTGGATAGAGGTTTTGTTCCCACTGGGTTTTCCTCATTTATCCTTATCTGAAATATCTAAGAGATTTCATTGTACATGGGTACAGGGTTAGTAGTCGGGACCCATTTTTTGTTTATCTTGTCCTCCAAATTTATGCTTGGGGGGGTGGGGTGTGGGGGGGCATTAGTGTATTCATTTAATTACACTTAGGCTTATTAAGCCTACTTAGACATCCATTCTACACAAGTTGTCAAGATTGAGGAGTCTATTACAGAGGTGTTGATTCTATTTCGACACCTCATCCTAGTTTAGTAGGTTGTTATTTGTCACCACTCATGTGTGTGAAGTCCATCCTTGATTTTGTGGAAGCACTCACACCTATTTGTACTCCTCTTCTATGCATTATTCATTGATCGACTTTGGGATCTCACATTTTGTTATTGTTCTTTACTTTAATCTCTTAGATCCTGGTGTTTTTAACATGCATTTTATAAAAATGTGCACCAGATTCTTGCAAGAATACACGAAATGTTTAAATATACATAAAGTTATTATAAAGTTAGTGTTGGTGTCCAAAATGACACTTATGCTCTAATAGGCTGCCAGTATACCCTCAAATATATTTTAGGGGTGGTTAGCTCCAAAATGTAATGAGGTCTTAGGATAACTGGACCAACTCTAGGGGCAAGACTGCCCTCTTCTGCTTCTAGCTCTGCAAAACCAAGGCGGGTGCACCTAACCCAGTATAAACTATACTTCACACACCAAAGACTGAGTTTGAATAACAGATAAATGGATAGCAAGAAAGTACTGAATGTTAACCACACACTCATTGACTCTCCATTGCTATGGGTAGGAACCTTACACAACCAAATGCTGAAAACTTAAGGAATGGTTCTTAATTTATGTTTTTGAATCATAACAACCACAATCAGTATATGTCAGCAAGGAAATACTTATCTAGGCCAGTGCATCATCCATTGGGCAAGGTTTCTTAGATAGACTACACACACACACACTAGAATGTATCTGAGATTCAAAGCCATAAACACATTTACAATCTCCTCTACTACTTACAGAATATCCCTACATAGACAAGAGATAAATCTAGGTCCCATTTGAAGTATCATTTAATCTAATCCTGGATTAGAACTCAAGAATGAAGACCTATACATAAAAAGGTTATGCAGTGAACTAGAAAGTTCAAAATTCATCTACGTTGACACAAGGGAGAGATGAGAATCATGTGCCTACATTAAGTATGAAGAATCCTCAAGTGCATACAATCCATCCAAAGGAAACCTGCTTGCAAACTGTAGCTTAGACTTACAACTTTCTTTCAATTGCCAAAAAATCAAGACCAGTCATTACAATTCAGACTAAGAATAGGACTCATAACCCAAAAGTTTGAATACCTAACTCCCAATGACCTCGAAAATGATCACCAAAATCCCTTTATACCAAGGTTACAAAGCAAGCATAATGATCACTTCCAACTCAAAAAATTCAAAATCACCTAACCCTACCAAGGAATTAACACAGACATGACAGGGGTCAAGCCACATCATTTCACAATCCATTC
The DNA here is from genome assembly GCA_027943335.1 of Chamaecyparis obtusa. NCBI lineage: Eukaryota > Viridiplantae > Streptophyta > Pinopsida > Cupressales > Cupressaceae > Chamaecyparis > Chamaecyparis obtusa. Next base: position 2,210,427 of record BSBK01003644.1, on the reverse strand, counting down.
TGCCCACTCTGGCTGCCCAAAAATTGAATTTTGGTACCTCCTGCCATGAAAAACTCTTAGCAAGTTCAAACGACCACCATGCATTTCGCGGGCTTGTGCTTTTAACCATCCAACACCTTAGGTTAACTCCGTAATGGTGACGCCAAATAGTTGTCGCATGATCACATAGCCCGAAAATGGGCTATGCGAACATGCGACATGCCACTTGCCGTTACCCTCCTCATAACTGCCAACGCTGCCGCTGCCACAAAAGGGTTTGTCGCATGTTCGCAAGCTAGAAAACTGGCTCACCTAAACATGCAACAAGCCACTAACATGCATCTTGCCGGCTGTTATGTCACCGCCGAGATACCCCAACCTAGGTCTGCGTTCAAACCTTATCATCCCGCCAGCTCGAACCAACTGGAGATTGCCACAACACCACCTACCAACGGGACCACCAAACAAATATAGACGGGCCCCAGCACATGTGACACCCTGTCACATAATCGCATAACCCAGAGATGGGTTATGCGAACATGAGACAACTCACGAACCTTAACCATGCTGAGCAAAACCGCCACCGCATGAAGATAACACCACCACCTGCCAGCCAATAAAACACTACCCCTTAGCATCTGGAGGATGCCCAATCACCTGCTACTAGGCCCCAGGGACACGTGGCAAGCGGTCGCATGATCGCATAGCCAAAAACTGGGCTATGCGATCATGCGACAGCCAACCCCGGGCTGCCACACCATCGCCTCAGACCAACCAAACAGCAACCACCAACTACAAAGAAGCGGGACCCATGCGGACATATGGCAAGCAGTCACATGATCACATGTTAGAAAAGTTTGACATGCGGCCATGCAACAGCCAATAAGAACATGCCCCCTACCTCCCCACTGACACCGGGCCCGCTTCACCAAAAAAACACTTAGAACAAAAAAAATCAACGGCAGGTGCATGATCACATGGGGAAAGAATATTCCATGTGATCACATGCCGACCGTTGATCTCCTCCCTCTGCCACTTTGAAGAAACTGGCCCTACATCATCGCACTTGCGTAGTTAAGACAAAGTAGACTGCCAGGCAGCTAAATAGGACTAGGACCCACACGGCTAGGTGGCAAGCGGTCACATGATCTCATGTCAGAAAAGTCTGACATGCGGCCATGTGACAACCAATCAGGAAGAGTCTGGACCCACCATCCAGTCAGACTTGAGCAGTTAAGACCGAGGTCGTAAACACACAAAGTTTTCGACACCAAAAGACAAGTGCACAAAAGTTTGAAGGCAAAGGGTTGAAAACAACGTAGGTTTTCGGCAAAAGATCAAAAACATCATAGGATTAACGATAGACCGAAAGGTAGCAGGGAAGCCGAAAACATCATGGGTTTTCGACACTGTGGTAGATTTTTAAAAACATTTCCTGCAGACCTTAGAATTTGAAAATCTTACTGGGTTTTGTGATTTAGGAAATGTGATTTGGACTGAAGCAAGGTGACAATATCAAGAACACAGGGCAAGATGCATACCATGAAACACTTGCAAGGAGGAGGCCATTTAAAAAAGATTTTGCTATGACAGAAAAATGGCCTAACAGTTAGAAAGAAAATGTCCAATACAACTTTACAATTTTTATATTTCACAAATCCTATTTATATTACGTATAAATCATAAAGAGTGAACCCACAATAGTGAATCCTCTTTTTCAGCCAAGTAACAAATTTTAATGGTTTGGATTGGAAATAACTTTCAATTGAAAGTTCCTTTTACTTATGATCGAAACCCTCAAAAGAAATGGGTTTCAATTGAAAGCCTTTTTTATTTTTATTTAATTAAATTAAAGGGGTTTCGATCAAAATCCCTTATACAGGGGATTCTGATCGAAACCCCCTTATTTGTGGTTTTTGAGTAAAATTAACCCCAGTATCATTATCATTTTCAAGGTGGGGTTTGTCTAGTTGCAAGGTTTTTTTGTGTTTTTTTTTTAAATTTTTCTCAATTTTAACATAAAATAATTTATTTATCATATATATCTATATATACATGTATATATGTGTATATGAATATATATACAAATATATGTATGTATGTATGTTGGAAATATAAATGGGAAAGTAATACAGAGAGGTGGGGGGGTGAATTAGATATTACCCACTTCTATCCTTTTCAAACTTTATGCATCATGTAAACAAAACTTGATCATTCTAAGTAACATAACATGTCAAGTAGCATACATGAAATTACACATAACACAATAAATTTTGGTAACCCAGAAACCCTTGAAAGGTAAAATTGGGGTGGGGATGACACCCACAAATCTTCACTACTATAGTAATAAGTTTTTCTTGTTAAGGCTTACAAAATGTGATCAAATCATGATCTACCCTGTGAGAGATCTACTTAGTTAAAAGCTAAAAGACTTGTATAGTCTACCTTGTTAAAGGATTTATAAACTTACAACAAAGTAAGCACTCAGTAAAGAGATTTACAAAAATCTGTTAAGACTACTCGGTTAAGAGATTTACACTAATACACTGGTCAAAATGTTTCAGTACCTGATCTTTCGGTTTGCACTGATATGCAGATTACAGATCTCCTTTTTCCTTTATATTTTGATCTCTTCTATCTGATTTTTCTTGATTCTATCCTTTCACTGCTTAGCTCGGTGACTGAACTCTGTCTGAATACTTGACTATTTTGAATATGCTTCTCTAATCATCTTCTCATACTAATTCATTGCTCTGATTCACACACACTTTTCTCTGATGTAGATCTTGCCCTTATATAACAACAAAAATGTTTTACCATTTTAAGATCTACGGTTCAGATTTATTTCTCTTGCCACCTAAACTATACAATTTTCTGATTGGCTCTAGGATTTACATAGGGATTAATGATAATAATATGGATGCATAATTACCTCTGTAATTCCCTCAATAGACAAAATACAAAACATTATTATCACCAAAAATGGTTTACCTTGATCATTGTGCCATTCCAAACTTGTATGTCCATTTTGGCTAACTTGACAAAAGTTATTCCTGGCACTCAGAATTAATTGTACTCAGCATCAATTGTCACTCGATAATCATTGATATGTGTAACTCAACAACAACTATACTCTCGACATATTACAAACATATAGTGACCATGACTTTACTTGATAGTACTACTACTCGGTAAGTATACAATACAAAACGCGGCCTTTACAAAATGACTCAGTCGCAGTGATGACCGACCATCATTGCTTAGATATATGATTAGAAGTGTGAAAACACTAATGGTCAACAAAACTATAGAGATCTACAATCTCCCCCTTTGACATTAGTGGCAAAAACACTTTGTCATGACATTCATATTTACAAAATTACAAAAGTATGTTTGTACAAGCCTAATACTCCCCTTGAGATATATATATATATACATATTCAAAATTGTGTTACCTATCCCTTTTCTATCCTTGTCTAGACTTGTGTCATGATGATTCCCCCTTATTTTTGACATGACTAATTTCTTCATCAAAAGGTAGGTCACAAATTCTCTCTAGAAAAGGTGTATGCAGCACTGTGATCATGTATAGTGCATCCATCCATGTAGTTGAAGCAAGGCTCAAAAATTTTGTCTGCACTTCTGAGTCGGTAGCTAAACTAATTAGACCTTCGGCTGTGGACAAGTGTGGATCACTTTGGATCAATGTTTTAGCCTTTGCTAATTTCCTTTGTATAGCTTCCAGATGTGGTGTCAAAATAGTTTGAATAGAGAGTAGGCGAGAACAAATCTTGCCATCATTAGCCATCAGCTCGGCTAACTTACCTTGTGTCTGCATTACTTTGACATAATGTCTAGCACTGGTGTCTGCATCCAAGCTTAGGGACTGACTTGTAGCTTTAATCTCTTGCTTGAGAGTCTCAAGCAAGCATTGATTCTCATCTGTGAATAGTTCAACATTACATAATTTGCCCAATAGAGACTATCCATTCACAACTAATTTATCAATCTCCTTTACCAAATTTGATAGTTTAACCTATTTTACTACTATCTCGGCAGATATCTTGTTTGGCATTTTGGTCTCAAATCGCCTTTCTGACCATTCAAATAACTTATCACTAGCAGAACAAGCTTCATTATTGACTTTTTGAACAATGTGAACAAGTTGTTCCAATATGGGAATGGAACTATTTACATCTGATAAATCATATACTTCATTAAATATATCTTTGATATCATGAGGAACCTGTTTTTGCTGATGCTCTCTAGGAAGTTTTGCTTGCGTGCTTTTTCTTGTCAGTAAATCTTTCATTATCTACAGTAGCTCATAAGAAAGTTTATCTATATCCCATTTCATAATAACAATTACTTCATCAATTGTCACCTCATCTTTCTCCTTTTGTGCTCTCGATCGGGTGTTGCCACTCGACATCTGTATAAGAGCTTGTATAGCCTCTTGTTGCTTCGGCTCTTGCTTCTCAATAGATTTACCTATGACATTTTCTTCTCTTTTTCCTTTCTCCTCGGCATGAGGACTAATAGCTTGTTCACCTAATTTGATTCTGTGTTCTTCTGTGCTATGTACTTCCTTAGGAGGACTTTGAATTTTGTCTTTTTCTTTGACTTGTTCCTCGGTAGACTTGGTTAGTGGTACCGACTTGATGGTTTCATTGGTAAGACTTGTACCAACTAAATTATCAACTTTGTTGGCTCTTTTCCTTGCAGGACCAAGCTTGAATCAAATGGTTGGGCTTAGACTCACAGATTAGGCACTCAAGCTTGACAAGAAAAACAAACCAATTGATGAGGACAAAGAGAAATCCTCCTTCTTCTTTGAGCTCCACATTCACTCAGGTGAGTATTGCCTTGTCTGCACATTCAAGACACCTCATGACAAACCAAAGGCCTGTAGACAAATTTATGTGGAATGGTTCTCAAACTCCTAGGTATCCTGTACCTCAATGAAGCCAATATCTCATGCAATAGCCCTACTTGCATGGAGTGAGTATGAAAACCAAAGACCTATCCTAACAATAGTAAAGGGAAAGGGTGGGACAGAAATGAAATGATTTTAAAATGAGATTTGAAGGGATCCCTGAGATACCCTAAGTCCCTGATAGACCAGTGCCTTATCCAATGGGCAGCAAAGTGAAATACCTCACTGCAATAGGGCTATGAAACAAGAAGACAACACACTCACCCTGACCAAATCATACATTACCAAACCACCTGTGCACCCAGATATGCTATCACCTATCCAAAGAAAGACCTAGGAACATGCAATACATTAACCAGCATCCACTAGAAGACAAGCATGATGCATCTTTGATACCCAGCCCATACATATCTAAACACTAACTCTGAACTAGTTATCCTTGCGAAGACAACTCCACTTGCAAACACTTAGGCAATACAAACCGACAAATTAGACACCCTTGATGTATGATTAATGATTCAAAATTCAAATGGAGACAATCTGATACAAGAACAAGTATGCTGCAATCTCATACATAAGATAATCTTGTTACAAAATGTATTGTATTCTCTGAGCCAACATGAGAATTCATATGCAGAGAAAAGGGGAAATCTACAGAACAGAACCTTTCATGGAACCAGAAAGGAACTCTAAGCTGGAACCCTTTGAGAATCAGCAAAAACAACATATATACCCATGGTTACCTTGAAATCCCACACGAGTTAGGATGCAACAAGCTAAGGGTAACCATGGTTAGAGTTTTCCATCAATTAGGCATTTCAAAATCTAATACAATTTGGAGGGAAAACACTAAGTCCTGAATGCAATTAACACTTGATCTTCAATCATGAAAGAATCTCTGAAAGGCACCAAAGATCAATAAAAAATTTGCAAAAATTAAACTGGAAGCGACCCTGCAACTACTTTTGGTACATTTCATTTATTCCCCTATGGCAAGACACTCCACTATGTAAATCATCTCACACCCTGGAGCACACTAGAGCAGCGGAGAAGATCAGTTTCACCAACTCGGGCCTCCTCTGTCATCAATTTTGATCCTTACAGGTCGCTGGAAACGTTCATAGAGATTAAAATTTAAACCTGCAATGGTCACCATGCACTTGCGGGCTTTAAATCTTTTAATCATTCTCCCCAGTCGTGCAACCGCGCAATCCTAACTCACCACCACAGGAAACCGGCTCAAATTTATGCTTGGTCGCATGATCACATAACCCAGAGATGGGTTATGTGAACATGTGATATCCTTCTTCCTTTGCCCTCAGCAGAACCGCCAACACCAGATCACTGCAACAACATGGTTTGTCACATTTTCGCAAGCTGAGAGACTGGCTCACGTGAACATGTGACAAGCCACGACCACGCACCCCGTCGGCCATCAAATCACCACCAAGAATCCAAGCCTGGGGCCACGTTATAAATTCACCATCCCGCTAGCACGGTCCAACCAAAAACTACCAGGATAGCACCCTCCACTTAGCCCACCAAACAGCCAGACGGGCCCCAGGGACACATGGCACCCTGTCGTATGATCGCATAACCCAAAAGTGGGCTATGTGAGCATGTGATAGCCCACTAACATTAATTGCCACTAGTTAACACCACCACAAGAAAATCATCACCGCAACTGCCAGCCAAAAGAAAACTGCCACTGCACAACTCCACAACTCCACAACTGTGAACAAGGACACGTGTCAGCCAGTCGCATGATCACATAGCCAAAGAATGGGCTATGTGATCATGTGACAGCCAACCAAAGGCTGCCACATCACCACATCTACCAGCGGGCCCAAAGCAAACAAACCGTGGGCACCAAATATCATGGTGGGCGCATGATCGCATGGGCATGGAATATTCCATGCGATCATATGCCGACTATAGATCTTCGATCATCAACACAAGCCCTACTGTGACACTGCCACATCATCACACGGACCAATAGGAAGATGCCACATCACCACCCACTGGCCAATCAGGAACATGAATGTCACTGGAAACACTGGCCCCACCAATTAACTGCCCAGCATTCAGCGACTACGTGACTAACCATCACCGAGTCACTAGATGTTAGCTGCTAACTGCCAGGAATGAAGAGATCGCGTGACTGAAGAGAAATAGACCGCCTGCCAAGTCGCTGAATGCTAAGGGGATAACCGCTAGAAACTAGCGAACAAGAGATAACCACAAGTCGCCAAGTCACGGAATGGAGACATAACCACCGGCCAAGATGAACAATAGGAAGAACCAGACCCACACAGACAGGTGGCAAGTGGTCACATGATCACATGTCAGAGAAGTCTGACATGCAGCCATGTGACAGCCAATCAGAGATGAGCCTTTGAAAACCTGGGCCCACCCATCACACCTGCGCAGTTGAGGGAACACAGCAAACAAGGAACTAGTGCGAGGTTGAAAACACACAATGCTTTCGATAGGGAGAGAGATCAAAAATACATAGAGTTTTCGACACCAAAGAATAAGCACACAAAAGCAGGAAGCATAGGGTCAAAAACAAAGAAGGCCGAAAACACACAGACCGAAAACACATAGGACTTTTTGAAAACACTATGGGTTTTTGACACTGTGGCAGATTTTGAAATATTTCCCGCGGACCTTCAAATTTTAATAACTTTTTGGGCTCTGTGAATTTGGAGGTACAGTTTGGACTAGAGCAAGGCGACAACAAAAGGAACATAGGGCAAAGCATATATCAAGAAAACTTGCAAGGCAATAGGCCATTCTAAAGGATTTTTTGCATGACATAAAAATGGCCTAACAAACTATAGCAACTTCAGGTAAAGTAGGATAATCCATGACCTATAGAAGTACTATGTTGCTATCTAGTAATGATATGTCATTTGTTTCCATATTCTTGAGATCTTCCTTGATCAAAGGTGAATTCTTTGTGGGGCTCTCCTTGGTGATATCAACAATGTGGACCTTAGATCTATCCTGTACTTTCATTTCCTTAGAAGTTCCAGTATCCATTTTGTTTTGTTTTCTTTTAGGTTCGACAACTGTGGAAGTGCTAGCAACCTTTCCTTCATCTTTATCAATCAATAATCCAAACACTATTTTCTAGATTCGTAGACTTTCTTGCACAACATCTTCAACCTTGTGTTGAAGAATTAGATAGGCTCTGAGTTTAGGATCAAACTTGCCTCTGTATTGCTCAATTATCTGTTTGATGTCTTTAGGAGTGAGAGTAGATTCAACTTGTGCTAATGTACTCTCTCTTATTTCCTTCTCCGTTTGTAGAGTATACTCCCATTTCTGTGCAACCCTGTTGCACAATTCCTTTGGAATTCTATTTTCAATCTCAATTGGCAACATCTTGAAAATGCATAACATTTCAAGAATAGCATCCTCAACTTTCTCTTTATCTCCAATGCTAATTTGTCCAAACTTTAATCTTCTCACCTCATCTACTACAACTATGCTAGTAATTTTAAGACATAATTCATTAACAATGAGTTGATGTGTACCTTTTTGTATGACTTTCCTTTTCACTTCTTCATCACTCTCAGTTACTTCATCATCATCTTGTGTTAAAAAAAGTTTCCTTCTCAGTTTCTTCATAGCCTTGGTCAGCACTACCTTGGATTGAGCAGGTTTTCACTTTGCAGATGCAGGAGGCATCTTAGGAGTCTCGGTAGTAGTTCTTCTAGTCTGAGGCCTTAGTGATGGTGTTACTGACACTTTATGTTTCAACACTATTTTCTTTGGTGGGGACTCGACAATTTCTAGTTTCTTCTCTTCTTCTTCTTCTTTCTCACTACCACTAGTTTCATTCTTTTCATCTTCTCCCAATCCTTGGGTCAACTCTAGTGGTGCATCCTTCTCAGATTCTTTAACATATTCTTCTAGAGTTTTCACTATTTTCTTTCTTCTCCTCTTAGTGGTGGCAGCCAATAATCCCAAAGAGATCTTGGATTTGGCCTCTTCAAATGTAGCAAATTAAGGTGCCTTAGCATCAATTTCCTCAGCTAAAAGAGCTGTGATTGCAGCAGTAGCTTCATCAATATTGAGTTCATAGGGTAGTGGCATTAACCATGAAACCCTAGGTAGGATTGCCTATGCATAGGTAAAGTCTGTGTCTACCAAAAAACATGTCTTTGCTATATTTCTCAATCAAAGACACAGGGACTCTAGTCCTATTCCTCATCTTCTTCTTAAACTCAATGAAATAATTATCCATTATCCCTTCAAAATCATCACCAATCTGATTTATAAAATCATTTATTTGAACAGTGATGGGCTTCTTCTTATCCCATGTCACATTGCCATGTGTAGGAAAATACTTTTTAACATAAAAGAATATACAAATCAATAAGGAACCAAACTTACATATAGAGTTCTTCGCCGACCAGATGGAGTTCAAGTTCTCAACAAGTTGAGTCAATTGGAGCTCGACAAGATCATATGTGTTCCCTTTCTTAATTATCTTCCATGCCTGGTCCACTGCCATACAAGGGACACTGTCCAATTGACTGGATTGGTAAAAATTGTGTGAGACGACTCTAATAGCGAAGTCAATTTCCAGATTAGTGATGGTGGAAATTGTCATTCCGCATTTGTTCCAAACTGCCTATGTGTTTTCTTGAATATCTTCTTTACTTGTGCATTTCATTGTTCTCTTCCCATTAATTGTAGTGTAACTAGTGACTTTGTGTATCATTTCCTTTGTGATTTTCACCGGTCTGTCTTCCAACCATAATTGCATGTTGTATACTCTACCCAAAATGATCTTTATCCATTCTACTTTGAAATTTTATGGGAAATTTAGGGCATGCACTAACCCTATATTAGCAATAATTTTGTGTTTCAGCTTCAACACTCTGTTGACACATAATTTTTCATATGCTTCCCTGATCTCATAATCACCAATTTCTCCAATCTTGCACATATAGCAGGACCTAATGTCGTTCATCAATAACACATTCTTTGGGATTGAAGATAAGGCTCCATTCAAATCTCCTTTGATAGTGCTTTCGGATATTGCCTTGAATACCCTCAGTTTACAAACTTCGTTCCTTACAAGTTGCACATTGAAAACTTCCATTCCTTGTTTCTTCACTGGTGCGGATGAAGATGATGCCATTTTAAACTGTAATTTTTTAGAAGAAAATATTTTCTCGGTAAAGTACCCTTTTGTCAATAACCCTATAGATGAATTTTGCTGACGGCACGCTGAGAGAATTTGGAATCGCTTTTCTTGATTTGGTTGTAAAAATTCTAAATTGCTCTGTAAAATATCGAATAGCCTGGTGAAATAAAATTTATGGCAACTTTCCGCTTTATAGAATCTAAAAAAATAGGATTAGGGCCTCATAAATGCTCCGTACAGATTTTGGTGGAATACAGCTGTCTCAGCAAACTCATTTAAACCTCGGTTAAACACAAGCTCAGTTGATATAATTGTTGTCTTATAGCTCGACATAGCATTTCGGCCATA